>JAUMHN010203821.1:0-21134 GCA_032360265.1 Heliamphora ciliata
TGGTACATTCCGCGAGGGAACAATGTTTTGATTACTGTTTTTCCTTAACTATGATGGTTTACTTGCATTATTTGCAATTCATGGGTTTAAGGATGGAAACAGGATTTTATGATAATAAAACCGTTTTGGAGGCTTGTATTGGCCTGATGGGAAAACTTGTGGGTTTTTGGATGGAAAATCATTTTGGGATTGTGGTTGAGTTCGCTCCCACTATGTGATTGCATATTACCTGCTTTACAGCTTTATAGTCTGTTTCTATTGGGCTTCAGCTCACGGGTGGGACTTTTCTGTAAAACTACTTTCAGGTGATGATGTGGATGAGGTGTAGCTCTGGTGAAGCTTGTGGTGGCAGAAGACTTTTATAGTTTTCGTTTTTGGTATGCCTATTCCTGAAGGCAGTTTTGTACGCCATAATGCTTATGAGAGATGTTTATTGCTTATGAGAGATGCATATTAGGTTTTCCTTTGATTTCAACAGGTGGCTTGAATGTATGAAAACCTATTTTTGTAAAACTGGTATTTGGTGGATTTTCACGTGACCCGGGGGTTTGGGGCATGACACGCCCCAAAACCCAGATCACATGAATCAGTCAAGAAAACTGGTTTTGAGATACCTAGATCCATCAAAACCACCCGAGCCAAGATGGGTCCAAGAACATAAATAAAAGCAAGCTTAAAACCTTTGAAAAACGCACTACTGAGGGTTTATTTTATGTAAAAGAACCGCCCAAAAGAATAAGGTCATGGTCCCCCAAAGCCAAGCTTTAAAACAAACAAACAAAATTCTCAAAAAATTGCCTAAATCGCTCGATTAGTCAAAAGACCGCTCGAACAGTCCCTGTAAGCCCATTGGTTCTCCACTCGAAACACAAAAAATAGAATGTTTCCCATGACCGCTTGATAGACCGCTCGAGCGGTCCGTCGAGCAATCTGGCTCTAGACCCTTTTTTGAAAACACCACTCATGAAAGCTTAACACTTAAAATTTTTTTCACATTTTGAAAGGTTTCAAGGCACAACCACACCAAACAAAACATGCTAAAACAAGGTTCAAAATCCTCCGTCGAGGTGCAAGAGTTGATCTAAAGCATACCGCCACATCATCCATTTAACCATGGAGACCAACCAACATTTTCAAAATATTTCCTTCATTCCAACTGAATGGTTTAAAAACCACGGCTCAACCTCAAGGGTTAGCTCTAAATCTCTAAAATTAGGTTTTCACTACTTTCACATAAATCTCTCTGATTTTTAAAACTCATCTTTTTTGAAAACTACAGACACACACGTCCACCAAATTTGTAGTAAATCATAAAAACACAAAACATGCTTTTTATCCAACCAAACATGGTTTAAACACAAAGTCCAACATTTATAACATTTTAAAATAGTAAAAATGCATATAATCACATATAGCACCCTTTTAAAGCAAGATAGTCTAGAATCCTACCTCGGAGAGTTAAAACTCAAAACTTTAGATACCAACAAAAAATTAAAGTCGTCGAAACGAGATTCCGTTCGGATGAACTCAAAGCCCACGGCAAGGATATGAATGGTTCGCTATCCTTACTCCAAAAATCGAACCCGAACCAAGGTGGTGAGAGAAAGAAGCTTGTAGAAGAAGCTTTAGTTTAAAACCAAGGTGGTGAGCTATCTTATACACAGTCTCCGCAGACAGACCGCTTGAGCGGTCTGTTGACCTATCGAGCGGTCCTGCCCAAAAAAACACAACTTTTGCTGTAACGCCCGACAAGACTGGGATTGAACCCCACATGCATAAATAAGCTAACAAATGCACAAAGTATATAGAAACGTACTTCTCTACAATGATTAAAACGATATCTAATACCTTTCATATATGAGATATAGAAATAAAAGGAACCTAGTCTGACACCTCCTCTTGTTTGCATAGCTCTTTTGTCAGTTTTGGGCGGTCACTAAACGTTTACGAATCGCAATTACCTTTTCCATGGTCTAACGCACAATCTCGGGCCCAAACACGCCTGTCTCACCATCGTTCGCCCAACAAACGGTGACCTACAAGGTCTACCATACAATATCTCATAAGGCTCCATCTCAATACTCGATTAGTAACTGTTATTGTAGGCGAACTCTACCAAAGGCAAGTGGTCCTCCCATGACCCACGAAAGTCTAGAACACACGCTCGCAACATATCCTCAAGTATCTAAATGGTGCACTCTGATTGGTTATCTGTCTGGGGATGAAAAGCAGTACTAAGAAGTAGGCTCGTCCCCATAGATAACTGCAAACTCTACTAAAAACGTGAAGTGAAGCAAGGGTCTTGATTTGAGACAATGGAAACTGGCACTCCGTGGAATCTGACAATCTCACTCACATAAAGCTTCCTAAGCTTATCAACAGAATCTGCCGTGCGTATAGGAAGGAAGTACGCAGACAGTCAATCTGTCTACCACAACCCAAATGGCTTCATGCCCCCTCAGCAACCTCAGAAGTCCTGAAATAAAATCTATGGCGATATTCTCCCACTTCTATTCTGACACTGGCAATGGCTACAACAGACTCGTCGATCTCTAATGCTCGATCTTCACTTACTGGCAAGTAAGGCAACGTGAAAGGAATAATGCGACGTCCTTCTTTAAGCCCCTCCACCAGAACTGTCTACGTACATCATGATACAACTTGGTACCTCCTGGATGCACCGCAAGACGAAAGTGTTAAACCTCACAGAGCACATCATCACGACATGACTCTGGCACGAAGATACTCCCTGCAAACCTCAAACTCTGATCAGAGTGGATAGTCAACTATTTGACATCCTCGCCACTCAAGACTCACTCTCGAAACATCAGACTCTCTGCATCCAACCTCTGAACCTCTACAACGCGATGAACAAGGGTGGATTGAGAAACCACTGTGAACAAGATAACGCAGTCACCAAACTCACCAAACTATTGGTCATACTCACCGACCTCCCTGAGTAAACTCCACTCTCTAACGGCCATGTGAGCTAACGAGCTCAAAGATTTTCGACTAAGGGCATCAGTTACCACATTGGCCTTGCCCGGATAATACTGTAGATCAAAATCGTATTCTCCCAAAAACTTCATCCACCTCCTCTAATGCAGATTCAAGTACTTCTGGGAAAAAAAAATACTTTAAACTCTTATGGTCCAAGAACACTTCAAAGCGTTCTCCATACAAATAATGCCTCCAGGTCTTTAGAGCAAAGACTAACGTCGCGAGCTCCAAGTCATGTGTGGGATAGTGCTTTTCATAAACCATCAACTGTCTTAACCCATAGGCAACCACTTTGCCTTGTTGAATCAACACGCAACATAAACCATCGTACAACACATCGTAATAAATGGCACAGCCAAGTCCCCTCTTGGCACAATTAAAATAAGTGCACTAGTTAACCTCTCCTTTAGTGTTTGAAAGGCGAGTTCACACCCGTCGATCCACATGAACTTGATTCTTTTTCGCGAAAGGCATGTCATAGGTCCTGTAAGCCTAGAGAAGTCCTTCACGAACCGCCGATAGTGAACCACCAAGCCAAAGAAACTCCGAATGTCGAATACGTTCATTGGTCTCTCCCAATTCATCACCGTTTATATCTTGGTGGAGTCTACTGCCACCCCATCTCTGGAAATCACATGCCCTAAAAACTTGACCTCGGGTAACCAAAACTCACATTTGTCATACTTGGCGTACAAACGGTGTTCCCACAACTATTAGGGTTATATACTAAAAACTATAATTTTTAGAATATAACCATAATAATCTCCCACTTATACTCAAAATTATGCTACCATACATCTAACTTCCATGCCCTACGCATGGCTCTTAAGAGTCTTAGCCGATAAGCTCTTCATAAAGGGATCTGTAAGGTTGTCTCCTGATATAATCTTGGTCAAAGTAATATCACCCCTCTATACAATCTCTCGTACCAAGGGATATTATGCTCGATGTGCTTTCCTTTCTTATGGGCTCTTGATTCCTTCAAGTTGGCAATCGCTCCGCTATTATCATAATAAAGCATAATAACTGAATGTACTAAAAGTACCACATCTAGATCCAATAGAAAGTTCTTGAGCAAAACGGCCTCATTGGCTACTTCAAAAGCTACCACATACTCAGCCTCCATAGTGGAATCAACAATACAAGACTGCTTGATACTCCTTCAATTTATGGCTTCACCTTTCAAGGTAAACATGTATCTCAATGTAGACTTTTAAAAATCCTTATCTAACTAAAGATTTGAGTCTGTGTACCTCAGAGGTACTAGACAGTCTGCCTGGTAAACCGACATATAATCCTTAATCCTTTTTAGGTACTTAATTATATGTTTCACCGATGTCTAATGCTCTTGCCCCAGATTAGATTGATATATGCTAACCATGCCAGCGGCAAAATAGATGTCGGGTCTAGTGCAAAGCATAACATAAATGGGGCTTCCTACTTTCGAAGCATAAGGAACCACCTTCATCTTCTCTATCTCATCAGGTGTCTTAGGATACTGATTCTTGGATAGAGTGATTCCATACTTAAAAAGAAAAAATCCTTTCTTTAAATCCTACATGCTAAAACAAGCAAGGCTGATATCGATATAAGTAACTTGTGATAAGCCCAACATCCTCTATTTTCAATCTTGCATAATCTTGATCCCGAAGATGTGACTGGCTTTTTTCAAGTCTTTCATATTGAACTAACCGGATAACCAACCTTCACCGAAGATAACACTCCCACATCGTTTTCGATTAGTAAAATAACATCTACGTAAAATACTAGAAACACCACCACACTTCTATCACGCTTCTTGTACACACAGGACTTGTTAGAACTTTAATCAAAATCATAAGACTTCATTGCTTGATCAAACCAAGTGTTTTAAGACCTAGATGCTTGCTTAATTTTATAAATGGATCTCTTAAGTTTGCAGAACATATGCTCTTGACCCTTTACTATGAAACTATCTAGCTGTACCATATAGATACGCTCGTTAAGACTTCTATTAAGGAAAACTGTCTTGATGTCCATTTGTTAAATTTTGTAATCAAAATATGCCGCAATGGATAAGAGAATTCGGATAGACTTAAGCATGGCTATCTGCAAAAATGTCTCCTCATAATTAATTCATTCTTTCTGAGTAAATCCTTTTGCTACAAGCCTAGCTTTTAAGGTTTTCACCTTCCCGTCTGCTCTTCTCTTTCTCTTATATATTCACTTGCTTCCGATGGATTTTATCCCTTCAGGTGGTTCTATAAGTTCTTAGACCTGATTAGAATGCATAGACTCTATCTCTGATTTCATAGCCCTTTGCCATAACTCTGCACTTTATCATTGAGTGCTTTGTTGTAGTTACAAGGTTCAGTATCTAGTTTTTCCAGGATCTTGTCAAAAGAATCTCCCAAGAACATATACCGATCAAGTTGATGAACAATCCTCCCACTACGACGAGGCACTATCTGCATCAGTCACTATCTGCATCTGTGTACTAGCAGTAACACGTTGTGCTAATTCTGAACCATGTGCACCTTTATCCACATGCTTCTTTGGTTGTGAAACTGGCATGTTAGTGGTAGTACCCTAATCTGGTTCAGGATCTGCACGTGTTCTGATAATCCTCCCACTACGGCAAGACTATGGAATATTGATGACACCTCCCGTGGCACTTCTACCGTACTATTGGTATTTCCTCTCAGCTCTTCCAGAACAATTCTACTCTTGGTCTTGTGATCGCTTATATAATCCTCTTCCAATAATCGGGCATTGGCATTGACATTGATCTTCAGGTTCTAAGGATTATAGAATAAATCACCCTTCGTTTCCTTGGGATATCCAATAAAGAAATAGACTTTCGCTCTCGGTTCCAACTTATCCCCGTTCCCTTTCAGCACGTGTGTTGGACACCCCCAAATCTATGGGAGTAGAAGGTAGTGACCAAGTTCAGAATATAATCTACTGTCTCTAGTGCATATCCCCAAAACAAATCGGATAAGTTTGAATAACTCGTCATAGACCTCATCATCTCTATAAGAGTCTTATTTCTTCTTTCTGCTATACCATTCTGTTATGAAGTGCCTGATGTAGTCAACTGGGATATAATCTCCACCTTTAATAAATAATCACTAAACTCTCCAAAGAGGTATTCGCCACCACGGTCAGACCAGTCTTGATACATTTTCCTAGACGCTTCTCTACTTTCATCTTAAATATTTTGAGTTTTTTAAAGCATTTAGACTTATGGTGCATCAAATAAATGTATCTATATCTTGAGTAATCGTCAATAAAAATAACAAAATACTCAAAGTCTCCTCTAACTCAAAGAGTCATAGGTCCACATAAGTCAGAGTGAACTAGTTCCAACAATTCTTTTGCTCTATAGCCTTTAGCTGAAAACTGCCTCTTGGTCATTTTATCCTCTAAGCAGGATTCATAGACTGGAAGTGTCCGTACTTCTAATGAACTCAAAGATCCATATTCAACCAGTCTATTTATCCTTTTCAGATTAATATGATCTAAGCGTAAGTGCCAAAGATATATTTGATTTATTAAAGAATGATCATTTCTCTTAAATGGTGAATTAGATGTATTATTTAATTTATTCAGTTACAGTGTAGGAGAGATAGGAGTAATAACATAAAAATCATCTACCAATGTACCAAAATAGATAAATCGTTTATTATTCTTAATAACTAAAAAGTTATTAAAATAAACTAAATATCCGTCTTTAACCAATCTAGAAATAGAAATTAAGCTCCTTTTAATAGAAGGTACATAAAAATAATCTCTCAATATTAAAACTCGATCTCTACTAAAATTAAGAGTGACATCTCCCACTACAACTACTGCTACTCTTGTATTATTGCCCATGTGCAGGTAAATATCCCCATCACTATGTTTTCAAATTTTTTAGGATTCTTGCAATAAATTGTAGACATGATTAGTGGCTCCTATATCTATACACCAGGTACCGATAGATAACATTGCTAAATATTTTTTCACAATTAGTGAACAGAAATTACATTTATTGTTCTGCTTATCAAGATAAACTGGACATTACTTTTTCTCGTGCCATGTTTGGTTGCAGTGAAAACATCCGTCTTTTGACTTTTTCACACTAGTCCGTGGCCCACTAACTACCTTAGAAATTGTTCCACCTTATTTTTGAACATTTTTCTTCTTCTTGCTTTTCAGCTTAGAGGAAGAACTTTTTTCTAAAACAACACATTTTTTGATTTCCTAAGAACACCCTCGATAGTTAAAGCTATATCCATATTTCTATTTCAGTCAACATAATTAAGACCCGAAAATTTATTTTCTTTGAGTATAGCCGCGAGTTGATTGAAAGCCATTTTAATCTTGAGAATCACATTATTAAAAATCATTAATTATGATGAGCAAAATTTTGAATTTTATTTTAAAATCGGTTCCCTCTACCATTTCAAAAAAATTGCAAGCAGCCTGGTACACCGTGAATAGCATGCCTTCATGAAAAAAAAACGTCTATTATTCATCATTTGTCCAGACAGTTCAATTCCTATTAATATTACTATCTAGACAACAGATTGTGCCAATTAAAATTAAATAGCTGACATAGTTTCAATCCTATAAATAATAGCAGTAACTCAGATGGGAGGATACTATTATTTATAACTAAGTGTATACCATCACTTAATCCCGAATCAATCGTTTTACAATAAACTTTTCAGATGGAGAAGTGATTCACACTAACAATTATTCAGAATTTTTCCTAAATGAGGTTTGTATCGGTGATCCCGTAATTAATTCTAAGAAAGGCCTTGGTGTTAACACGCAAAATTATTTATATCACCTACAAACTCGTGATGGAGACCGCAGAATTTATCTGTAAATAAATTCTCTCACCCACTTAATTTTTAAAATATTTTGAGGATTATAAAATTAAAAAAAAATTATTTACTTAAAATAAATTTATTAATTTCAAAAAATCACACATTCCAAAAGATTCTGATTTTTAAACCATCTTTTTGTGTTTTTATATATAACAAATAAAATTCTTAAATTCTATTTTTTTTTAAAATAATTTTAAATAAAAATCAAGAATTTTATTTTATTTTCCCCTTACACACATTTCAAAAAAATAATTTATTAAAATTAAACTCTTTTTAATTAACTCAAAAAATTCAAAATTAACTGTTACGTTTTTTCAAGTCATCCAATTTTAAAAAACAAATCATCTTAAACATGTTTTAATGTAACAAAATAAAATTCTCAAATTTTCTCTTAAAAAATTAATTTTAATTAAAGAAAGCTTAATTTTATTTTTCTGTTACAAAAAAATAATTTCAAATTAATCAGAATTAATTAAAAGTGAACAGAATAAATCAACCGAAATAAAAATATTTACGCATTTAAATAAATAAATGCATTAAATCTCGATTTTTATAATTGATTTGTAACTCTTTAGTTAAAGAGTTTCTGTTCATTCAGAAAACTTGCAATTTGTTATGATTAAAATTTTTAATTTTTAATTTTGTCAGAACTTTACAGTCAACTAGAAATTTTGCACAACTCAACTACTGTAAATTACAATTTTGTAGAAATATTGTTGCAGTCACCACCTGACCATGCACCGCAACTGTCCTACCGCACAAGCACTGCGCCACCGCACACACTTCGCGTACCCAGCGCGCACCGCTCTATTGCGCCAACGGCTTTGGTATTATTGCTGCGTGACAGCCAAGTTGTGCGCTGTTTGGACTGTGTTTTGCTTCTTCACCATTTATTCATTATCCATGGCATAATAATTCAAAGATGATGGACCCACACGTAATCATCACCATAATTCAATGATATTTGGCATTCCCATGTTTTCCAAGCATAAACACCAACGTGGCAGCCAACTTGAATAATACTCCATGATAATCCATTAGCTTTCATGATTCATTAATACCTCGTTTGGCTTGAATAAATCCAACCATGATTACAGCTTACACGTCAATTGTTCCTCGATTTTTCTTTTTCTTTTTCTTTTCTTTTTTCAATAGTTCTTCGTTGTTCTTCGTCGTTTCAACTTTCTTTTTTTTTCGATACAAAAAATAAAAATAAAAAAATACAAGAACTAAAAACCAAAAAACAAAATATTTACATTGATCTTGTGCCTCCGAAGAGTCAACAATCAATCTACCACGATCAACCCTCGTAGATAAAAAAAATTAATTTAATAATCATAATTCAAACCATGCAATCGAACATGCAAAGTAAATAATAACTATTAAATGCCGGGATTAGAATACCTACAAAATCGAGTTAGCACAATCTAAATTTACCCGAATCCATAATAAAATCACCATAATCAAAGACGGCTCTGATACTAATTGTTGGGACAAACTGTCAATATCCTAATATTATGTTTATGATTTTAGTCAAAATTAACTGGATAGGCAAACGTCGAAATTAGCTCCAGATAAAACTTTTGATATCGGACAATCAAAAATAAAACCCGGTAAATACTTTCAAAGTTAGTTTTAGGATTATACCTCTCGAAGTCTGGTTGGATGATTTCGGTTACTACAACAATTTTCAGTAAACAATTCGTCGGGATTATTGACTTTTAGTAAAATTTTCGACACAAGCCTTTGTTGTATTCCCGAATGTTAAACACAAACTAAGTGTGAATTTTGATCTATCGTGTTCTTCAAAACCTTTTTGATTAGACTTAGAATTTTCAGAGAACGTGGAAATTCTAGCCACATAATTACTGACTGAATAATATAAATTATGGCGTCAGATTTTATTACAACATATAAATAGGTTAAAAACAGGGACCTGTGGAGTACATATGACTTGAGCTCCCAATGTAATTATGAAACTCTACCTCAACCCATAAGCAATTTCATAAAAATATTAATTATGATTTATCCCATTATAGAATTATAATTGCACTCCCAACCATATTCTCAAAATCGAATATTCAAGATCTTGTGAAGCAGCCAGGAGGAGCTACTTCATCCCAGTCAGTGAAGCAGCCGAGAGCAAGGGGGAGAAGTGGGATGAATTAGGGGAATCAAGGACGAATGTGTGCCCTCGTGGAGCCCAGTACTTCAATGGCACTTTCCATGCAAGATGTTGTAGCTAATCCAACGATCATTCGAAGTACCTTCTTAGTGTACCGTTCATCGGCCAATGGTATCATTGACAACGGAGCATCGCATTTATTCATTTCATCCGCATTTGCATTTGCAATGGGGCTAAAGGTTTCTTAGGTAGCACCTTATGTGTAGAGACACCAATTGGTGGGACTATCGTTTTAAGACGCGTCTGTAGAGCCTGTAAGATGGAGATTGTTGACCACTGTTTAGTGTTCGATCTTATCATGCTCGATATGATCTCATTTGATATCATAATATGAATGGATTGGTTGACACCTTTCACGCTTTTATCGATTATGATCGCCGACGAGTGTTTTTTTGCACACCAGAGGAGACTCCTTTTATTTTGTGGGTGACCGGGACAATGGTTTAGTGCCTAGACCTCACAGTTTGTGGAGTGATGGCCTTAGCCTCCTTTTCCCCTCCTTGTCAACGAGCGAAATTGATTCTACTCATGGGGAGCTTCCACCCGTTGTTTGTGAGTTTCTGGATGTATTCCCGGATGATTTGTTTGAGCTTCCGCTACAATGGGAGATAGAGTTTTCCATTGACCTCATCACAGGGACTGCCCCCATTTCTATGCCTTCATATCATTTTGCACCGATCGAGTTGCTAGAGTTGAAGGTGCAGGACCAGGAATTGTTAGACAAGGGCTTTATCCATCCTAGTGTGTCACCTTGAAGAGCACCGACGTTGTTTACAAAGAAGAGGAATGGATCTTTACGTCTATGCATCGATTACGGCAAGTTGAACCATGTGACCGTTAAGAACAAGTACCCCATGCCTCGTATCGACAATCTATTTGATTAATTGATGGGTTCATGTTATTTCTCCAAGATAGATTTGAGATTAGTATATCATCATTTGCGAGTCAAGGAAGAGGACATTCAGAAGACGGCTTTTTGTACTCGTTATAAACATTTTGAGATTCTAGTCATGCCATTTGGACTGACGAATGCACCGGTGACGTTCATGGATCTCGTGAGCTGTATCTTTCACCCTTACCTTGATCAATTCGTGGTAGTATTGGTGGATGATATTCTAATTTATTCACCAGCGGAGGACACATATGAGGAGAATCTTAGGATTGCTCTATAGTTGTTGCTATTGGGGCAAACTGCCAATATCCTAAAATTATGTTTATGATTTTTGTCAAAATTAACTGGACGGACAAACGCCGAAATTGACTCTAGATAAAACTTTTAATATCAAACAATCAAAAATAAAACTCGGTAAATACTCCCAAAGTTAGTTTTAGGATTATACATCTCGAAATCTGGTTAGATGATTTTGATTGCTGCAACAATTTTTAGTTAACGATTTGTCACGATTTTTGAGTTCTAGTCAAATCTCTAACACAACTTTTTTGTTTTATTCCTGAATGCTAAACACGAACAAAGTGTGGATTTTAATCTATCATATTCTTCAAAACCTTTATGATTAAGCTTAGAATTTTCAGAGAACGTGAAAATCCTAGTCACATAATCACTGACTGAATAATATAAATTATGGCATCAAGTTTTATAACAGCATATAAATATGTTATAGCAGGGACCTGTAGAGTATATATGACTTGGTCTCCCAATGTAATTATGAAAATCCACCTCAACCTAGAAGTAATTTCATGAAAACAATAATTATAATTCATTCCCCTAAATAATTATAATTGCACTCCCAGCCATATTCTCATAACTAAATATTCGAGCTCCTGTTATTAAATTCTTATTTATTCTCCCCGCGTTAATATTTTCAATACCCGCCGATTAAATTAAATTACTGACAATTGCATTTAATCGGCTTATTAAATAAATTTCTTAAGACCTTTCGATCAACTTATTTGACTGCTGGATAATTAAATCCAACTGTAGGGTTTAGCTTGGTCAAAACTTATAAACTTCTTTAAGGGGGTATCGTCAATTCTAATTTTTCAGGACGTGGATTCCGTCAATAATTAATATTCTCCATATAATCAATATTGTTATCCAACTCACTAGGATTATAGACCTATAAAAGATCGCATTCTTTAATGAATCAAAATAATGAATATTAAATATACGTAAATAAATAATTATTTTGAAATTAAGAGAGCTTAAGCACTCATAATAACCATGGGTGTGAATTAATTTATATAGTCAGTATAAAATTAATTACCCCAACGTGGTCCTGTTCAATATACACAAAGTGTACTAGTACAGCGAGTCGAAATAATAGACGATGCTATTAGCTGTTCTCTATAATCAAGACAAGTCTATTAAAACTCTATGCTACAGTCATACTGATGATTTATTCAATTCCATCTAAATTATGAATCAAAAAACTTATATTATATAAGAACCTTTAACCTGGTCTTCCGTGTGCAAGCCGAACTCTACACACCAGATTAAATACTATGTAGAATAAAAGATATTTATGCACGGCATCAAATAAATAATGAAATGCATACATTGCTCATTAAAATTCTTATAAAATAGAAAAACTAATTTTATTAAAAAATAAAATTAAATACTAAAACCAAAATATGTCTTAGACAAGGCTTACGTCTGGTCCATAATTCAGTGGGAGTAGAAGGTACTGATTTAGAAGGTTCCAAATTCGGAATATAAACTGATGTCTCTAATGTAAATCCCTAATATGAATCGGGTAAGACTGAATAACTCATCATAGATCTCACCATCTCCATAAGAGTCTTATTCATTCTTTCTATGACACTATTCTTTTGTAGAGTACATGTTGCAGTCAATTGGGATGTAATCCCCTCCTCTGATAAATATTTCCTATACTCTCCAAAGAAGTACTCGCCACCACGGTTGGACCGTAGAGACTTGATACATTTTCCCAAATGCTTATTTGCTTCCGCCTTAAATACTTTAAATTTTTCAAAGCATTCAGACTTACGGTGCATCTAATAAATGTACCCATACCTTGAGTAATTGTCAATAAAAGTGACAAAATACTCAAAGCCTCCTATAACCTGGATAGTAATAGGCCCATATAAATCAGAGTGAACCAGTTCTAACGATTCTTTAGCTCTATAGCATTTAGTAGAAAACAATGTCCTGATCATCTTACCCTCCAAGCAGAAATCACAAACTGGAGTTGCCTCTACTTCTAATAAGTTCAAAGGTCTATCTTCAACCAATCTATTTATCTTTTTAGGTTAATATGACCTAGTCGTAAGTACCAAGATACGTTTGATTCATTAAAGAAGGTTCCTTTCTCTTAAAATGTGACAATTAATTTTGAGTTTTTTTGAATTAATTAAAAAGAGATGTGCTCGTTTTTACCGCAGCTTGATTGCACTGCACACTTTTTGGACTGAACAGGTTGTTTTCCACTTCAAGCTGTTGTGGTATGTCTTAGCTTAAAGTCGTAATCCCCAAATAATTAATTATTTATGTATGTTTAATATTCGTTATTTTGATTTATTAAAGAGTGCGATCTTTTATGGGTCTATAATCTCAGTGAGTTGGATAACAATATTAATTATATGGTGAATATTAATTATTGACGGAATCCACGTCCCGAAAGATCGAGATTGACGATACCCCCTTAAGGAAGCATACAAGTTTTGATCGAGCCAAACCTTACAGCTGGATTTAATTATCCAACAGTCAAATAAATTAAACGGAAGGTCTTAAAAAATTTATTTAAGAACCCGATTAAATATAATTACCTGTAATTTAATTTAATCGGTGGGTATTGAAAATCTTAACGTGGGCAGAATAAATAAGTATTTAATAACAAAAATTCGAATATTCGGTTTTGAGAATGTGTGGGATTACAATTATAATTCTTTAGTATAATGAATTATAATTAATATTTTTATGAAATTACTTCTGGGTTGAGGTGTATTTTCATAATTATATTGGGAGCCCAAGTGATATATACTCTACAGGTCCCCGATGTAGCCTAGTTATATGCTATTATAAAACCTAACGCCATTATTTTTATTATTCAGTCAGTGATTAGGTGGGTAGGGTTTCTACATTCTTTGAAAATCCTAAACTTAATCAAGAAGGTTTTAAAGAACACGATAGATCAAAACCCAAACTTTATTCATGTTTAGCATTTGAAAATACAGCAGAAGACTTGCGTCAGAGATTTAACTTAAAGTCAAAAATCGCAACAAGTTGTTGACTGAAAATTGTTATAGCAACCGAAGTCATCCAACCAAATTTCGAGAGGTATAATCCTAAAACTAACGTTGGGAGTATTTACCAGGTTTTATTTTTGATTGTTCGATATGAAAAATTTTATCTAGAGCTAGTTTCGGCGTTTGTCCTTCCAATTAATTTTGACTAAAATCATAGACATAATCTTAGGATCTTGGCAATTTGCCCCAATAGCAACAATTGTAGAGCAATCCTAAGATACTCCTCATGCGCCTCCTCCGATGGTGAATAAATTAGAATATCGTCCACCAACACTACCATGAATCGACCAAGGTAAGGGTAAAAGATACAGTTCATGAGATCCATGAATTTCGCTGATGAATTCGTCAATCCAAATGGCATGACTAGGAACTCGAAATGTCCATAATGGGTACGAAATGCCGTCTTCTGAATAACCTCCTCCTTGACTCGCAACTGATGATATTCGGATCTCAAATCTATCTTGGAAAAACAACATGAACCCTTCAATTGATCAAATAGATCGTCGATACAAGGCATGGGGTACTTGTTCATAGCAGTTACGTGGTTCAACTTGCGATAATCGATGTAAAGACATAGAGATCTATCCCTCTTCTTTGCAAACAACGCCAGCACTCTTCAAGGTGACATATTGGGACGGATAAAGCCCTTGTTCAACAACTCATGGACCTACACCTTCAACTCTAGCAACTCGGCCAGTGCAAAACAATATAAAAGCATAGAAACGGGGGCAGTCCCTGGGATGAGGTCAATGGAAAATTTCAATTTTCGCTGTGGAGGAAGCTCGAACAAATCATCCGAGAATACATCCAGAAACTCATAAGCAACGAGAGGAAGCTCCCCATGAGTAGAATCAATCTCGCTCGTTGACAAGGCGGAGAAAAGGAGGCTAAAGCCATCACGGCTCTGCAAACTATGAGGTCTAAGCGCTAAACTGTTGTCCCGATCAACCACGAAATAAAAGGATTCTCCTTCGATCTGCAAACAAACACTCGTTACCGATCACAATTAATAAAAGTGCGAAAGGTGGTCAAACAATCCATTCCCATTACGATATTGAATGAGGTCATATCGAGCACGATGAGATCGAACACTAAACGGTGGTCATCAATCTCCATCTCACAGGCTTTATAGATGCACATCAAAACAGTAGTCCCTCTAATTAGTGTTTCCGCACATAAGGCACTACCCAAGGAACCTCTAGCCCCAATACAAATGGAAATGTGGATGAGATGAATGAATGTGATGCTCCAGTGTCAACAAAATCACTAGCCTATGAATAGTACACTAAGAAGGTACCTCGAATGATTAATGGACTGGCTACAACATTTGGCGCGGCAGGTGCCACTGAAGTACTGGGCTCCATGAGGGCAAACACTTGTCCTTAATTCCCCAAATTCAGCCCACTGCTCCCCCTAGCTTGCGGCTGCCTCATTGACTGGGCTGAAGTAATCCCTCCTGCTGTCCTCACTGACTGCACTCCAGATTACTGTTGCGACTGCCTGTAGCCCTGTCTGTCATGCCCCTATCCCAGGGTCACATGAACTATACCCACGTCGTCGTGCAAAGTTTCCCATCGAAAGGGAAGTTAATAAAACATTTTTTAATTTCAAAGGGTTCTTCATCAAAATCTAAAGAGTCATTAATATAAGAATCAAGTTCTGGTAACAAGAATTTGGTATTTTAAAGGGGATTTGGGTTAACCTTGCAAAAACAAATTTCCAAAATTTTAAACAAATTTTTTCAGAAAGGAAGGCCTTCACCACTCAAGTGGCCTGGGCCCCCGCTCGAGCGGCCAAACATCAATGACCGAGCCAAACCTTCTGCCACACCACTGTCAAGGTTGTATACTAAAAATCATGAATTTATTTTTATTTTAGTATTTAATTTTATTGTAATAAAATTATTTTTTTATTTTATGAGAATCTTAATGAGTAATGTATGCAATATCATTTCTTTAATGTTTTGTATGGTTGTTCTTTATTCTGTACAGTATTTAATCTGGTGTGTAGAGTACGGCTTACACACAGAAGCCAGATTATAGGTTCTTACAGAATATAAGTTTGGTTCATAGTTTAGATGGAAATGGATAAATCATCGGTACGACTGTAGTACAGAATTTTAGTAGGCCTGTCTTGGTTACGGAGAATGGATAATAGCGTCGTCTATTGTTCCGACTCGCTGTGCTAGTACACTTTGTGTGTATTGAACATGACCACATTGGGGTAATTAATTTTATACTGACTATATAAATTAATTCACACCCCAAGGTTATTATGAGTGCTTATACTCTTAATTCCAAAATAATTATTATTTGCGTATATTTAATATTCGTTATTTTGATTCATTAGAGGGTACGATCTTTTATAGGTCAATAGTCCCAATGAGTTGGATACAGGTATTAATTATATGGTAAATATTAATTATTGACAGAATATACGTCTCGATTATTCGGAATTAACGATCCCCGCTTAAGAAATCTTATAAGTTTTGACCAAACCAAACCTTGCAGGTGGATTTGATTATCCGGCGGTCAAATGAGTTAAACGGAAGGGCTTAAGAAATTTTTAAAGATTCTGATTAAATTAAATTGTCAGTAATTAAATTTAATTGACGGGTATCAAAAATCTTAATATGGGGAGATGAATTAAGCATTTAATAATAGGAACTCAATGCAAATTGGTCTTGAGATTATGGCTAAGAGTGCAGTTACAGTTCTTTAGTGGTGTGAACTATAATTTATTATTTTATGAAAATTACAAAAATCGTTGTAAGATTTTCATAATTACAGAAACCGCTAAGTGGTTTACATATTTGCATATATCGACGGATAGGTATCTAGGTTACACTAGAAGTTTATATCATAATTACTCCATAGGTCCCTGCTGTAGCCCTATAAATATACGGGTAGGCTTAACAAAATTCATAAGTTGTCTTTCAAGACTAAGGCTCTCCAGGTTTTGCCGGTTTCAGTTCTCGGAGGTTCGTAACCCACACTATGTTCAAGTATCGTATTGAAAATACAATAGAAGGTCTGACGGGAGCTTCAACTCGGAAAATCAAAATTCGTAGTTGATGAATCGACAAGAAAGTTATTCATCTGAATTAACTGTGGTGGTATGGGTTTATTTTTGATCGTTCGACATCAAAAACTTTTTTTTTGGAGCCTGTTTTAACAATTGTCCGTCTAGTTTTTATTTTTTAAAAAATCATTTACAAATCAATGATCTTGACAATTTACCTTCAACAATTGGTATCAGAGCTGTTTTATTTTTAATTACAGTTTATCGAGGGACCGAGTAGATTTAGAGCTGTGCTAATTTTATTTTGAAGGCGTTCTAATCCCGATTTTATGATCATCGTTATATCATATTTGATTGAATGGTTTGAATGATGATTTAATTAATTTTTAATCACGATGGTTGATCGTGATAATTTAAACATTTTTAGTTCGATTGTGAGTCTACGGGATATATGTTTTCGATATAAAAGCTTTTATTAGGTTTCAAATATTATTTAAAATATTTAATAACAGGTTTGAATATCCATGAACACGAAGAACAGCATAACCGGCGGCACCGGCGGTGGTTTCGGATATTTTGGACCCCAGATCGCAATGGTTTCTCAACAATTTTGAAACAAACTTATTCAGTAAGTTTTCTGCAGATTTTTTGTATAACAAAGAGCAACAAAACAGTCCAAAAACCAGCAAAAATTGTCGGCAAAAATAGTACAAGCGGCGGCAATTTTCGACTGCAGTTTGGGCTATTTTTTTTTATAGTTTTTGTGATGTTTTCAGGACTGATTTTGAGCAGTTTTTTAGACATAAAATAGCAGTAAACAATGCTGGAAAAAATAGACCAAAAACAATGAAAAATTAGGGGCAAAACAGGCGGCAATTTTTGACGATTTTCGGCGGCAACACCGGCATATTCGAGGCTATTTTCGAAGCTTGTTTTGGACTATTTTTGAGGCATTCTTTGAGGCAACATGTTGCTAGATTTAGTGCTAAAAACAAGAAGAAATGGGAACCAAAACCACCATAGGAAAAACCCAAACGGGTGACGACAAGGAGGCAGTGGCGCAAGTTGTGCTGCAAGCTATTTTCGACGGCCATCGAAACCTATTTTTTGAGCTATTTTTGAACCGTGTTTTTTTTATAGAAAAATAGCATTTTTGGAGAGCTATTTTTTAGAAAAATGGCATTGAGAATGGAGTTCGGGAGAGGCAACACAAGTCGCCTGAACTGACGATGTGTGGGGGCGTCGGTAGCGCTGGTTGGCCGGCGGTGGTACTGGTGGTTCGGGGCTGTTTTGGCTCGTCTGTTCTGATATGTTCGAGGCTCGAGAGTGTTGTATATGTATAACACTGCATATTGAGGTATCCTGATGCAACTTAGATGCAAAAAGCTGATTTAGAAAATGATTGAAAGATTACAGTTTATCTTTCAACAGAAGATTGAAACTCATCAGAGTTTCTGTTAGATCATAAAATCGAGATATATATACATATCTCGTATTTATATTATTTTAAACTGCGTGGATGATGTATATCCATTTTATATATTTCTGCTAATTTAATTAATTCGAAAAATTTGATTTTAATTAAAATTTGTTAAAAGAAAATAAAATTAAGCTTTTTTTAATTAAATAAAATTTTTTTATATATTTTATTTTTTACAAAATAACACGTTTAAGATAATTTTTTATTAAATCGGATACCTTGAAAAAACGTGGATATTAATTCTAGGTTTTGAATTAATTAAATGAAAAAATATTTAATCTTAATAAACTATTATTTTTGAAAAGTGTGTAACGTAAAAATAAAATATTTTGAATACCTTTAATCACTACCTTAGCTGTAAAGCTAAAGAAAAAACTGTGCATTCATCGATTATTTTATTTGTTACGCATTAAAATACGAAAATATGATTTGGCAATGTGAGGACCCGATACGTAGTTATTTTGTGTTTTCTTGTTTGTGGATAAGTGCGGTGACAGAATTAAAATTGAGCATGTGTGTGAGACCCTGACCCGTGTTAATTTTTGCAATGTTTTAAAATGTGTTGGTTATGATTTTAACCGTTGTAGACTAGCATATTTTGTATAGGTGTTATACGTGTTATGCATGCTCGGGTTTGGTTTTGGCTTTCGATTTGGGTTTGCTCCAGTGTTGACTGCTCGAGTGGTGGGCGTGCGCTCGAGCGGGGTGGTGCCAGAGTGTTGGGCTGGTGTGTGGCTGCTCGAGCGGTGGTTGTGCGCTCTAGCAGGGTGTTGGCAGAGGGTTATGTCAGTTGGGGTCCGCACGAGCGGTGGGGACCGCGCTTGAGCCGCTCGAGCGGTGGTGCCTGGGTGCGAAAATCTATAAGGGTTGCAAAACATCTTTTTAAGCCAAACAAATATCTTTTCAAGCCTATCTCCTTTCTCTCTCATTTTTTTTGCCTTCTCTCTAGCTTTCGGGGGTCCCAGGACTTGGCTTTTGGCGATCGAGTTGCAGATCCGTGATCTACGCGATGAGGGTTTCGTGTTCATCTGGACGGATTCTTGTTTGGACGAAGTGCATTTTTTGAGGCATCGAGCTTTTAATTCTCCGAGGTAGGATCCTAGACTCTCATGTCTTATAAAGGTGCTACGGGTAATTGTGGGTGTTTTTACCGATTTAATCTGTATGAAAACTCGTTTTATGTTTTAAATCAGGTTTTGGCTTGAGAAAGGGGTTTGTGTTGATTTCGGTGGATAAAATCGGGTATCGGGTGTTTCTTTGAGGTCTTGGTGTTAGGCCTGGGTGTGCGTATATCCGAGGGTATCGGATGGAAGTTGAAGGCTTTGGGTTGTGGTTCGGTGATTCGGTTTTGGTTTTCGATTGGTGTTCTTTAGTATTCAATTGATTAATTTATGAGAATTAGTTGATTCAAATACCTTAGGATTCCTTTTGGGGTTCGGTTGGTTGTGTGGTGGTTTCGGTGGTCGTGTCATGACCTCGGGCGTGTGTTGAGCGTCATCCTTGGGGATGACATGTTTGATGAGATTTGGGTGTGAGATTTGGGTTGTTGGGTGGATCGTGGTTGGGTATGGGGTATGTTTGAGCCCTTAACTCTTTTGAGAAGAAAGGTGGTGTTTATAACCTCGTAGTTTGAGGGGTTTGATGTTGGCCTTCAAATTAGGCTTGGTTATCCCTGTGAGTGGATGTCGGGTTTTGTGACGGGTGATGTCACGGTTTGAGATTTTATGACTATGTATGTTTATAGCTAGTTTGATGCATTTATAATTGTGGTTATTATGCATAGATTATGTAAGTGAATTACATGGCTTGATATCGTTATGTGTAACGTGATTTATGCTTTAAAACTTATAGTTTTATAGGCATGGATATGTGGAATATGAGGAATGGATGCATGTAATGCATGTTGCATGGGTTGCAAGTGTTGCATGGGTCACATGTGTAGTATGTGACGGGATTTGTGACACGTCGTGCTGGTATGTGATTTTATGCATTAAATCCTAATTTAGGTTTGTATATATGTATGGAATGGAATAGATGTAAAATTCTAGTTGAAGATGCACGGGTGCGTGTGTGGATGTGTGTGCGCTCTATTGGCTGAAATGAGGTCTTGACGAAACACGGGTGTGTGTGTGTGTGTGTATGTGTGTGCGTGCGCGTTGCACGAGTTGCGTGTATTGCATTGGATTGGGTAGCGACCCGTCGGTGAAAGTCCGAGAAGACGCTGTGATTGGGTGGCGGCCCGTCGGTGAAAGTTCAAGAAGACGCCTGGATTGGGCAGTGGTTCGTCGGTGAAAGTCCGAGAAGATTCATGGATTGCATGTACTGCATATTGGGACGGATAGACCAATTTTCTTAAAACTGTATT
>JAUMHN010203927.1:0-21133 GCA_032360265.1 Heliamphora ciliata
CTTGAGGAGTGGATGTAGGCTAGGATAAAGCCGAACCACTATAAATTTCTGGTGTCTGATTTTATTTCTCTATCCCTCATCTTTTAGTATTTGCATTGGTTATATATTTGAATATCTTGCTTTATTGCTATATTAAAAGATTTCTGAAAAGATTTTTAAATTACTATTGTCTTTTTTTTAAAGACTCAATTCACCCCCCTCTTGGGTTGCCTAGATCTAACAACATATCTTAGGTAGACTTATGAAAATTCTTGTCAAACTAGAAATTTTTGGCTATGTACCCCAAAGGTACTAGATTGTCTGTCTGGTAAACCAACATATAATCCTTAATCCTTAATCCTTTTTAGGAACTTGATTATATTCTTTACCGCAGTCCAATACTCCTACCTTAGAATAGAATGATATCTACTAACCATGCTAACAAAAAAATAGATGCCAGGTCTAGTGTAAAGTATAGTATACATGGGGCTTCTTACTATCGAAGCATAAGGAACCGCCTTTATCTCCTCTATCTCATTAGGTGTCTTAGGACACTTATCCTTGGATAGAGTGATTCCGTGCCTTAAAGGGAGAAGCCCTTTCTTAGAATCCTGCATGCCAAAACGAGTAAGGATATCATCGATATACTTTGCTTGTGATAAGCTCAACATCTTTTGTTTTCGATCTCGCACAAGCTTGATTCCAAGGATGTGACTGGCTTCTCCCAAGTCCTTTATATCGAACTATTCAGATAATCATACTTTAACAGCAGATCACCATGCTTGATCAAAAGATATCATCTACATAAAGTACTAAAAAGATTACCACGCTTTCGTCACGCTTCTTTTACACACAGCAGTCATTCGAATTCTGGTAAAAATCATAAGACTTAATGGCTTGATCAAATCGAGTGTTCTAAGACCTCGATTCCTGCTTAAATCAATAAATAGATCTCTTAAGCTTACACAACATGTGTTTCTGGCCCTTTAAAATGAATCTGTCTTGTTGTATCATATAGATACACTCGTCAAGACATCCGTTAAGGAAAACTGTCTTGACATCCATTTACCAGATTTTATAATCGAAATGAGCAGCAATGAATAAGAAAATTCGGATAGACTTAAGCACGGCTATCGATAAAAAAGTTTTCTCATAATCGATTCCTTCTTTCTGAGTGAACCCTTTAGCAACAAGTCTAGTTTTGAAGGTTTTCACCTTCCTGTCTTCTCATTTCTTCCTCTTGTAGATCCACTTGCACCCAATGGGTTTTATCCCTTTGGGTGGTTCTACAAGTTTCTAGATCTGATTGGAATACATAGATTCTATCTCTGAATTTATAGACCTTTGCCAAAGATTTACATCTTTGTCCTGAAGTGTTTTATTGTAGTTATTGGGCTCTGTATCTACTTCTGTCAGGATCCTATTAAAAGACTATCTCAAGAACATATACCGTTCAGGTTGATGAATAAATCTCCCACTACGACGAGGCACTATCTCTGTCTGTGTACTAGCAGTAACACGTTGTGCAGAATCAGAATCCTATACATCAATACCATATTCTTGATTTGCATCTATCTCAATAATCCTCCCATTACAACGAGGTAATGGGATATCAGTGACTTGTTCTTCCGTTCTACTGGTATTTTCTCTAAGTTTTTCCAGAACAATTTTGCTATTGGGTCTGTGATCTATAGTATAATTTCCATCTAAGAATCGGGTATTGGGGCTAACAATGACCTTCTGATCCTTAGGATTATAAGATAGAACACCTTTCATTCCCTTGGGATACCCTACAAAGAAACAGACTTCTATCCTATGTTTCAACTTACCCGCGTTCCCTTTCAGCACATGTACTGGACACCCCCATATCTGAATGTGTTTCAGATTAAGCTTACACCTGGTCCACAATTCTGTGAGAGTATAAGGTACTAATTTAGAAGATATCAAATTCAGAATGTAAGCTGCTGTCTCTATATCGAGTCCCCAAAATGAATCAGGTAATCTTGAATAACTCATCACAGACCTTACTATTTTCATAAGAGTCCTATTCTTTCTTTCTGTTTCACAATTCTGCTGTAGAGTGTCAAGTGCAGTCAACTAGAAAATAATCTCTTTTGGTGACAGGTAGTCCCAAAACTCTCCAAAGAGGTATTTTTCACCACGATCAGATCGTAGTGATTTGATACTTTTACCTAGATGCTTCTCTGCCTCCGTCTTGAATTCTTTAAATTTTTTAAAGTATTCGGACTTACGGTGCATCAGGTAAATGTAGCCGTATCTTGAGTAGTCATTAATGAAACTGACGAAGTACTTAAAGTCTCCTCTAGCCCGAATTGTCATAAGACCACACACATCAAAATGAACTAGCTCCAATAATTCTTTAGTTCTATATCCTTTGGCTGAAAAGGGCCTCTTGGTTATCTTACCCTCTAAACAAGATTTACAAACTCAAAGTGCCTCCATTTCAAATGAACTCAAAAGTTTATCTATTATCAATCTGTTTATTCTTTTTAGATTAATATGACCTAAGCGTAAGTGCCAACAAAAACGTTTAGTTCAATAAAAAAGAGAACTTTCTCTTATATGGTAAATATAGATGTGTTATTCGTTTTAGTTAGTTGTAGTGTAGGAGATATAGGAGATACGACAAACAGATCATCCACCAATGTACCAGAACAAATAAAATATATTTTTTTTTCACAACTACAGAGTCACCAAAATGAACAGAATATTTGTTCTTTATTAAGCTCGAGACTGAAATTAATATTTTTTTAATCGAAGGTACATAAAGATAATCTTTTAAAAGAAGTATTCTATCTTTACTAAAATTGAGAGTAGAATCTCCTACTGTAACTATTTTCACTCTTGTATTATTGTCCATGTGCAGGTATATTTTTCCATCAATGAGCTGCTTGGTCTCCTGGAACCCTACAAAAAATTACAATCATGATTAGTGGCTCCCGTATCTACACACCAGGTTTCGATAGATAACACCGCTAAACATGTTTTCATAACCAATGAATAGAAATTGCCCTTTTTGTTCTGCATTATGAGAAATAATGGACATAACTTTTTCAGTACCTTGTCTGGTTCCAGTGAAAATATCTGCCTTTTGACTTTTTTACACCAGTCTGTAGCCCACTAACTATCCTGAAAATTGTATCTCCCTGTTTTTGAACTTTTTTCTTCTTTATGCCTTTCGGCCCAGAGAAAAAACTTTTTTTCTAAAACAAACACATTTAAGGAATACTATTGATAGTTAAAGTTATATACAAGTTACTTTTTCAGTCAACAAATTTTGATCCCGTTAGTTTGTTTTTTTTAGTATAATCGTCAGTGGTTTGAAAATCATTTTAATTATGAGAACTACATAATTAAAAATATCGTTTATGACAAGCAAAACTTTAAATTTATTTTAATTTGGGTTCCTCTACCATTTTAAAATTAATTTACCACCAGCTTAGAATCCTATGAATAGCATGCCTCTATGGGAGGACGTCTACTATCCATCGTTAGTCCAGACAGGCTACTTCCTTATAATTTTACTATCTAGGCAACTGACTCTGCCAAGTAAAATTAAATAACTGACATAGTTTAGGTCCAGTATATAATAGTAGTGACTCATATGGAGAGAATACTATTATATACAACTAAGCCTGTGTTTGGGCTAGCTTATTTTCGATGCTCTTTAGCTTAAAAGCTACAAAAAGCCAACTGGTTTGGCTTATAATGCTTTTTTTTTACTTTTTTTTTTCACTTTTTCTACATGATTTGACACCTACTTTTTTATAAAAAAATCAAAAAACTTAAAAATCACTAAAAAAAATTAGTCCAAACACAAGCTAAGTATTAACCATTACCTAATTCCAAATCAATTGCTTCACAATGAACAATTTAGATAAAGAAGTGATCCACATTAACAATTATCTAGAATTATCCCTAAAGAAAGTTTATACTGGTAATACCGCAATTAATTTGTCCGATGGAGATGAAGGCCATACTGCTAGCATGCAGGGTTTAATTGCATCGCCTACAAATTGGTGATGAAGATCGTGAGATTTATCTGTGAATAAATTTTATCTCTTACTAAGATTCTTAAAATATTTTTTAAGATTATAAAAATCTGTTTAATTAAAATAAATTTATTAATTTTGAAAACTACACAATTTGAAAAAATCAAACATTTTTCTGTGTACACGATTCTAAAGATTCCAGTTTGTCAAACCATCTTTTCGTGTTTAAATGCGTAACAAATAAAATTTCATAAATGCAAAACTTTTCCTCCAGTTTTTTAACTAAGGTATTGATCAAAGGTATTTATTTATTTTATTTTTCGTTTCACATTTTTTGACAAATGATAATTTATTTTGATGAAATATTTTTTATGTAATTAATTCAAAATTCAGAATTAATTCTCATATTTTTTCAAGATATATCTAATTTTTTGAAAAATCATCTTAAACGTGATATTTTATAAAAATAAAATATCTAAAATATTTTTATTTAATTAAAATTAATTAATTAAAAAATTTTAATTTTATTTTTCATTACAAAATATTTTAATTAAAATCAAAATTTTAAATTAATTAAATTAATATGATAAATAAAATAGATATACAATTATTCATGTAGTTCATATATATATAAACACGATACATATATTCTGATTTTATGATCCAAGTGAAATACTGAAACGTTTCAGTTTCCCAAAGAGATAAGTTATAATAATCCTTGTTCATCTCTGATTATTGTTTTCTGATTGCATCAGGTTTTCTTAATACTATTTGATATATCACAATACATCATATCAGTCTTGTATATATCAGAATAAATATCAAAATAGCCCCAGGAGAGAGAAAAAACCACCAGCCACCACAAGTCGCCGCCGGCGCCGTCTAGCCGCCCACTTCAGGTGGCTTCTACTGCCACATTCGAGTTCCATATTTGACGAACTTTATTTCGAAAGAAAGTTACCGAAATATAAAATTTTTTTGTCAAAATATTTGCTAAAAAACAGCTCGAAAAATGGCCAAAAAACAGCCCAAAGTTGCTGCCGCTGCCCCTGTGCGCCGTCTCCTATTTTTGTGCCATGTCTGGGCTTTTTCCAGTGCTTATGTGGTGCTAGTTT
Source organism: Heliamphora ciliata (assembly GCA_032360265.1). Classification (NCBI taxonomy): domain Eukaryota; kingdom Viridiplantae; phylum Streptophyta; class Magnoliopsida; order Ericales; family Sarraceniaceae; genus Heliamphora; species Heliamphora ciliata. The sequence goes on from JAUMHN010203927.1 coordinate 5,108, forward strand.
TTCTAAAAAATTAGCTCAAATATCCAGCCATACATTACTTTGAAGAATGCCTCGAAATCAGCCCCAAAACAACCCCGAAACAGCCCTCGAACAACGCCGCCGCCGCTCTGCCTGTTTTTCGCCTGTTTATGTAGTGTTTTTGGCCCAATTGTTTTTTGCTTTTTGGACAGTTTTTAAGGTGTATTTTACCGCTATGTTATACCTAAAGAACTACTCAAAAAATAGTCTAAAAAATGACCCAAAAAATCATCAAAACAACCGCCGTTAATGTTGTTGTTTTGCTGATTTTTCCATTGTTTTGCACTTGTTTTTTCTACTGTTTTTAATGCATAAATACTGTAAAAAAATTCATCAAATTTTTTAAAATCATTAAAAACTTACTACGATCTGTGGCGCATAAAAATTCGAACCACCGCCGGTGCCGCTGCCGTTCTTCGTGTTCTTGGATATATTCAATGTATTCTTTAAATAATCTAAACAGATATTTTAAAAATAGAAACTAGTTATTACATTGATCCTATTTTTGAAGGCTCGCATTCGATATATCAGGGACAACCCCTGTGATTAAAAAAATAATCACCATTCACACCATTCAATCAAACATGAAAAATAAATGACGATCATAAAATCGAAAATAGAATGCCTGTAAAACAATAGTTAGCACAGTTCTAAAACTATCCGGCTCCAATAACCGTAAACAAAAAAATAAAATGGCTCTAAAACTAATTGTTGGAGGTAAAACTGCCAAAATCATTATTTTCGCAAATGATTATCTAAAAAAATTAATTAGATGGGAAAAAAGTCGAAATAGGCTCCAGATAAAACTTTTGATAACGAACAATCAAATACAATCTATGCAGCTAAAGTTAATTTTAGAAGAATAATTTTTTACCGATCAAATCTTCAACTACGATTTGAATCCAAGTTAAAGCTCCTGTCAGATCTTCGATTGTATTTTTTATACGATTCTTGAATGTAAAGTGGGTTTATAATCTATCAAGAATGCGTACCGGCAGAACCTGGATAGCTTTAGTCTTAGAAGACAAGTTATGAAACTGGTTCAGCCTATCCGCATATTTATAGAGCGATATCAGGGACCTGTGGAGTAATTATAAGTAAGACTTTCAGTAGAACATAGACACGTATCATCGATTTTAGCAATTAATCAAACCTCATAGTGGTATCTGCAATTGTGAAAAACTAACAACGATTTTTGTAATTTTCATAAAATACTGAATTACAGTTCACACCATAGAAGAATTATAATTGCACCTTAACCCATAATCTCAAGACCATTTTGCATTGAGCTTCTGCTATTAAATACTTATCATTTCTTTCCACGTTAAGATTTTCGATACCTACCAATTTAATTTAATTATTGACAATTTAATTTAATCGGCATCTTGAAAATTTTTAAGCCCTTTCGTTTAACTTATTTGACCACCGGATAATCAAATCCACCTACAAGATTTGGCCCGGTCAAAATTTATAAGCTTCCTTAAGGGGGTTCGTCAATCCGGATCATTCGGGACGTAGATTCCATTAATAATTAATATTCACCATATAAATAATACAACTATCTAACTCACTAGGAATATAGACTCATATAAGATTGCATCCTCTAATGAATCAAAATAATGAATATTAAATATACGCAAATCAATAATTATTTCAGGATTAAGAGTATAAGCACTATTCATAATAACCTTGGAGTGTGAATTAATATATATAGTCAGTATAAAATTAATTATCTTAATGTGTCCCGTTTAATACACACGAAGTGTTCTAACACAGAGAGTCAGAACAATAGACGACGCTATTGTTCGTTTTCCGTAACCAAGACAGATCTACTAAATCTCTGTGCTACAGTCGTATCGATGGTATATTCATTTTCATCTAAACTGTGAATATAAAACTTATATTCTGTAAGAACCTAAAATCTGATTTTCTGTGTGTAAGCCATACTCTACACACCAGATTAATTACTGTACAGAATATCGAACATCTCTGCACAACATTAAAAAAATGATACACATACTTTGCTCATAAAGATTTTCATAAAATGAACAATTAATTTTATTAAAATAAAATTAAATATTAAAAATATGGTTTTCAGTATACCAACCTTAACAGTCTCCCACTTATACTCAAAACTATGCTGCCATACATTTGACTCCCATGTACTCTACATGACTATCAAAAATCTTAACTGATATTCTCTTTGTACAAGGATCTGTAAGCTTGTCTCCTGATACAATCTTGGTCGTAGCAACATCATCTCCATGTATAATTTCTCGTATCAGGTGATACTTACGCTCAATGTGCTTGCCTTTCTTATGGACCCTTGGCTTCTTCGAGTTTGCAATCGCTCCGCTCTTGTCACAGTAAAATGTAATAGCCGACTGAACTGAAGATACCACCTCTAGATCCAACAGGAAGTTCTTGAGCCAAATGACTTCTTTGGCTGCTTTAGTAGCTTCCATATACTCGGCCTCCATGGTAGAATCAGCAATGCAGGACTGCTTGATACTCCTTCAACTTATAACTCTACCTCCTATGGTAAACACATATCCTGAGATAGACTTATGAAAATTCCTGTCAGACTGAAAATCTGAGTCAGTGTACCCCAAAGGTACTAGACTGCCTGTCTGATAAATCAATATATGATCTTTAGTCCTTTTTAGGTACTCGATTATATTCTTTAAGCTGTCTAATGCTACTGTCCTTGATTAGACAGATATCTGTTAACTATGCTAACGACAAAGTAGATGTTGGATCTAGTGTAAAGTATAGCATACACGAGACTTCTTATTGCAGAAGCATAAGGAACCGCCTTTATCTTCTCTATCTTATCAGGTGTTTTAGGACACAAATCCTTGGATAAAGTGATTCTGTGCCTGAAAGGAGAAACACTTTCTTAGAATCCTGCATGTTAAAACGAGTAAGGACATCATCAATATTCTTTGCTTATGATAAGCTCAACATCCTTTGATTTCGATATCTTGTATATCCACTTAAATTCAATAGATTTTATCCATTCGGGCGATTCTACAAGTTTTAAGACTTGATTAGAATACATAGATTCTATCTCTGAATTCATAGTCCTTTGCCAAAGATTTGTATTTTTGTCCTGAAGTGCTTCATTGTAGTTACAGGGCACGGTATCTAGTTTTATTGGGATCATGTCAAAAGATTCTTTCAAGAACATATACCATTCAGGTTGATGAACAACCATCCCACTACGAGAAGGCACTACCTGTGTCTGTGTACTAGCAGTAACACGCTGTGCAGAATCAGAACCCTGTGTATCAGCACCTTGTTCTTGATTTGCACCTGTCTCGATAATCCTCCTACTACGATGAGGTAATGGGATATCAATGACTTGTTCTTCCGTTTTATTGGTATTTTTTCTTAGCTCTTTCAGAATAATTTTGCTATTGGGCTTGTGATCCATAATATAATTCTGTGCCAAGAATTGGGTATTGGTGCTGACAATAACCTTCTGATCCTTAGGATTATAAAATAGACCACCTTTTGTTCTCTTGGGTTATCCCACAAAAAAATAGACTTCTGTTTTCAGTTCTAACTTACCCGCGTTCCCTTTCAGCACATGTACTAGACACCCTCATATCTAAATGTGTTTCAGACTAGGCTTACACTCGGTCCACAATTCTGTGGGAGTAGAAGGTAATGACTTAAAAGGTACCAAGTTCGGAATGTAAGCCGTTGTCTTTATAGCGAGTCCCCAAAACGAATCAAGTAATCCTGAATAACTCATCACGGATCGTGCTATCTCCATAAGAGTCATATTCCTTCTTTTTGCTATACCATTCTGCTGCGGAGGGCTAGGTGTAATCAACTGAGATATAACCCCTTCTGATGACAGATAGTCTAAAAACTCACCAAAGAGGTATTTTCCACCGCGGTCGGATCGTAGTGATTTGATACTTTTACCTAGATGTTTCTCCGCCTCCGCCTTGAATTCTTTGAATTTCTCAAAACATTCAGACTTACAGTGCATCAGGTAAATTTATCCATACCTTGAGTAGTCATAATGAAACTGACGAAGTACTCAAAACCACCTCTAGCCCAGATTGTCATAGGGCCACAAGCACTCATAATAACTTTGGGGTATGAATTAATTTATATAGTCAGTATAAAATTAATTACCCTAATGTGGTTCTATTTAACACACACAAAGTGTACTAGCATAGCGAGTCAGAATAATAGATAACGCGATTATTTGTTTCCCGTAACCAAGATAGACCTACTAAAATTCTGTACTACAGTCGTACCGATAGTTTGTCTAATTCTATCTAAACTATGAACAAAAATTTATATTCTACAAGAACCTATAATCTAGTCTTCTGTATGCAAGCCGTACTCTACACATTAGCTTAAATACTATATAGAATAAAGGATATTCATGTATAACATTAAAAAAATAATATTACATTTATTGCTCATTAAGGTTCTCATAAAATAAAAAATTAATTTTATTAAAATAAAATTAAATACTAAAACTAACTAAAATCCATAATTTTTAGTATACAATCTTGATAATCTCACACTTATACTCAAAATCATGCTGCCAAACTTCTGAGTCTCATGCCTTCTATATGACTGTCAAAAGTCTTTTCCGGTAGGCTCTTTGTAAAAATATCTGCAAGGTTGTCCCCTAATACAATCTTGGTCATAACAACATTACCTTTCTGTACAATTTTCCATATTAGGTGATACTTCGCTCAATGTGCTCTCCATTCTTGTTGACTCTTGACTCCTTCGAGTTTGTAACCGCTCTGCTATTGTCACAATAAAGTGTAATAGCCGACTAAACTGAAGGCACCACACCTAGATCTAACAGAAAGTTCCTAAGCCAAACGGCCTCCTTGGCTGGTTCAGAAGCTGCCACGTACTCAGCCTCTATGGTGGAATTAACAATGCAGGACTACTTGATACTCCTTTAACTTATAGATCCACCTCCCAAGGTAAAATCATATCCTGAGATAAACTTATAGGAATCTTTGTTTGGTTAGAAATCCGAGTCTGTGTACCCTATAGGTACTAGACTATCTGCCTAGTAAACCAACATATAATCCTTAGTTCTTTTCAAGTACTTGATTATATTTTTATCGTAGTCCAATACTCCTGTCCTGGGTTAGATGATATCTGCCAACTATGCCAATGGCAAAACAGATGTCGGGTCTAGTACAAAGCATAGCATAAATTAGGCTTCCTACTGTCGAAGCATAAGAAACTGCCTTCATCTTCTCTATCTCATCAGGTGTCTTAAGACACTGATTCTTGAATAGAGTAATTCCATGCCTGAAAAGGAGAAACCTTTACTTGGAATTCTGCATGCTAAAACAGTAAGGATATCATCGATATATTTTGCTTGTGATAAGCCTAACATCCTTTATTTTCGATCTCACAAAAGCTTGATCCCAAAGATGTGACTGGTTTTTTCTAAGTCTTTCATATCAAACTGTTCAGATAACTATACATTCACCGAAGATAACACCCTCACATCATTTTCGATTAGCAAGATATCATCTACATAAAGTACAAGAAAGACCACCACGCTTCCGCACGCTTCTTGTACACATAAGACTCATCTGGACTTTGATCAAAATTATAAGACTTAATGGCATGATCAAACCAAGTATTCTAAGACCTCGATGCCTGTTTAAGTCCATAAATGGAACTCTTAAGCTTTCACAACATCTGCTCTTAGCCCTTTGCTATGAAACCGTCTGATTGTACCCATATAGATACACTCGTCAAGACTTCCGTTAAGAAAAATTGTCTTGACATTCATTTGCCAAATTTTGTAATCGAAATGAGCCGCAAGGGATAAGAGAATCCGAATAGACTTAAGCATGGCTACCAGCGAAAAGGTTTGCTCATAATTGATCCCTTCTTTCTAAGTGACCCATTTTGCAATAAGTCTAGCTTTAAAGGTTTCAACCTTCCCGTCTGCTTCTCTTTTCCTCTTGTAGATTCACTTACATCCTATGGGTTTTATTCCTTCAGGTGGTTCTACAAATTCTCAAACCTAATTAGAACACATAGATTCTATCTCTGAAATCATAACCTTTTTTCAAAGATCTGCATCTTTATCTTGGAGTGTTTTATTGTAGTTACAAGGTTTGATATCCAGTTCTGTTGGGATCCTGTCAAAAGACTCTTCCAAGAACATATACCGATCGGGTTGATGAACAACCCTTCCACTATGATGAGGCACTACCTATGTCTGTGTACTAGTAGTAATGCACTATGCAGAATTTGAGTCCTGTACACCATTACCCACATGCTCTTCTAGCATGTTATTGGTAGCACCCTATTCAGGATCTGCACTTGTCCCAATAATCCTCCCACTACGAAAAGACAATGGGATATCAGTGACTTGTAGTTCCCCTTTCGTTCTACTGGTATTTTTTCTCAATTCTTCTAGATCAATTTTATTTTTGGGTCTGTGATCCATAATATAATCCTCTTCCAAGAATTGGGCATTGGTGTTAATAATGACCTTTTGATCCTTAGGATTATAAAATAAACCATCATTTGTTTCCTTGGAATACCATACAAAGAAACAAACTTCTATCCTCAATTGCAATTTACCAACGTTTTCTTTCGGCACATGCGCTGAACACCTCCAAATTCGAATATGTCTCAGACTAGGCTTATGCCCAATTCACAATCCTGTGGGAGTAGAAGGTACTGACTTAGAAGGTACCAAGTTTAGAATATAAGCCGTTATTTCTAATGCAAATCTCCAAAATAAATTAGGTAATTTCGAATAACTCATCATCGACCTTACCATCTCCATAAGAGTCCTATCCTTCTTTCTGCTACACCATTCTGCTGCGGAGAGTCCTATTTATTACGCATTAAGAACACCCTCGGTTGCTTGAAGTTCTTTAAGAAGTTATGCCAACGAAAAACTTAACTTATTCATGGAATAATTTAGGCAGAACTGTTTAAAACTATCAAGCAGTGACTCGAGTATGATATCGACTTGGGTTTTCCAGTCAATCTCAGCTTCTAGGATCTCCAATTCATCCAGAAGACTGATTATTTTCAAAACATGATCCCTAATTAGGGTGCCTTCAGCCATGCTTGTATTCATTAGAGACTTCATGGTCATCTACCTTGTAGCAGGATTTTGATCTCCAAATATTTTTTTGATGTTCATAATCATGTCATAGGCACTGGGCATAGATTGGTGCCAATGTTGCAAAATATTTGACACGAAAGCCAAAATATAACAGCGAGATATCTAATCAGCTTTCTACCACTTCTGATAAGCTCGGGTTTCCTATTCGATCGCCACCTCATCAGGTACTAGTGGATAAATTTTAGATAATACAAATTTGTAATCATCAGCAGTTAAGACAATATCTAAGTTTTTTTTTCAATTTACATAGTTTGGTCCCGTTAGTTTATTTTTTTTGAGTATGGTCGCAAGTGGATTGAAAATTATTTTAATCTCAAAAATTACATAATTAAAAATAACCGTTAATTATGACGAGCAAAACTTTGAATTTATTTTATATTTGGTTCCCTCTTTCATTTAAAAAAATTCACTAGCAGTCTGGTACCCGGTGAATAGCATACTTCAATGGGAGAACGTCTACTATGCATCATTTGTCTAAATAGGTCAATTCCTATTAATTTTACTATCTAGGTAACAGACCATACCAAGTAAAATTAAATAGCTGACATAGGTTCGATCCAATAAATAATAGTAATGATTCAGATGCAGATGATACTATTATTTATAGTTAAGTGTTAACCACCACCTAATTCTAAATCAATCGTTTCGTAATGAACCATTCAGATGGAGAAGTGACACTAACAATTATGCAGAATTATCCCTAAAGAAAGTTTGTACTGGCGATACCGCAATTAATCCTGTGTGATGGGGTGGAAGGCCTTACTGCCAACACGCAGAATTAATTACATCATCTACGAACTTGTAATGGCGACCGCGAAATTTATTTATGAATAAATTTCCTCTCCCACTAGATTTTTAAAATATTTTTAAGGGTTAAAAAATTCGTTTAATTAAAATAAATTTATTAATTTTGAAAACCACACGATTCGAAATATTTTAAAATATTTTTTCGTGTACACGATCCAAAAGATTTTAGTTTGTCAAACCATCTTTTCGTGTTTTAATGCGTAATAAATAAAATTACCGATGAATGCACAATTTTTTTTACTTTACAGCTAAAGTAGTGATTAAATATATTCAAATATTTTATTTTTATATTATACATTTAAAAATAATAATTTATTAAAGTCAAATATTTTTCTATTTAATTAATCCAAAATTCAGAATTAATTTTTACGTTTCTTCAAAATATTCGATTTAAAAAAAATCATCTTAAATATGTTATTTTGTAAAAATAAAATATCTAAAATTTTTCAATTTAATTAAAAAACTTTTAATTAAAAAAATTATTTTATTTTTTTTTAGAAAAAAATAATTAAAATAGATTTTTTTGAATTAATTAAAATAAACAGGAAAAATAAAACAGATATATACCATCTACGCAGTTTATATAAATAAAAATACGAGATATGCATATATCTCAGTTTTATGATCGAACAGAAACTCTCTTGAGTTTCAGTCTCCTGTTCGAAGATAAACTCGTAATTCTTCAATCCTTATCAGAATCAGCTTTCGGCATTCAAGTTGTATCAAGATTCTTTGATTTGCAGTATCATACAAATACAACACTGACCTGAGCTTTATCTGTCAAAAAGAAGTCGGCCATCACCACAGTCGAACCACCACTCCTGACTAAAACCCGCCACCGCTGCATGTTGCCACTTCAGGCGACTTTTGCCGTCACTTCTGAACTTCGTTCTCGTTCCCTTTTTTCTAAAAAATAACTTACAAAAAATACTATTTTTCTATCAAAAAATCAAAACAAAAAACGCCTCGAAAATAGTTTTCAATGAGGGCTAAGTAGCCTCCATCGCCACCGCCCCTGCTGCCTTGCGCCGCTGCCCGTTTCAGCCTCATTATGTGGTTGTTCTGGCTCCCATTTCTTCCTATTTTTAGCACTGATATACAGCTACATGAAACCCAAAAGATTGCCCCGAAAATAGTCCTGAAAAAGTATGAAAAATAGCCCTGAGCAGCCTTGCCGCCACCGCAGTTGCCATTTTTTGTCATCTTTTTTGGCTACTTTTTCTCGTCTTTTTGAACTATTTTTCAGCATTGTTTACTGCTATTTTATACCTAAAAAATTAATCAAAATCAGTTTCGAAAAAATTGCAAAAAACATCAAAACATAGCCTTGAACCGCCGTCGGTGCTGTTTTTTCTACTGGTTTTTGAACCTATTTTGCTGCTGCTTTTTAATGCCTAAAATCTACATATTTAAATTTCTTAAACCCATTTGCTTAACTTATTTCACTGCCAAATAATTAAATGCACCTGCAAGATTTTTTCTAATCAAAATTTATAAACTTCCTTAAGGGAGTATCGTCAATCCCAAATATCGGGACGTGAATTTCATCAACAATTAATATTCACCATATAATTAATATTACTATCTAACTCACCGGGCCTATTGACCCATAAAAGATTACATCCTCTAATGAATCAAAACAATGAATATTAAATACATGTAAGTAATAATTATTTTGGGATTATGAGAATAAGTACTCATAATAACCTTGTGATGTAAATTAATTTATATAATTAGTATAAAATTAATTAACCTTGAGAGACCCTGAACCCTTATCTTTTAGGTTATTTATATATATGATGTATTTCTTTCAGTATATGAATAGCATCGATGCATGATTTATGCTTTAAAGTTGTAGAACAGCATGCTTTGTATAGGTGCTATACGTGTTAAGCATGCGGGGGTTCGATTTTGGTTGCCTTTTTTAGTTTTCTCTCCTAGTGACGACCGCTCGAGCAGTGGGGAGCTCGCTCGAGTGGGCTGGTGGCAGAGTGTTAGTCCGAGAAGGGTTCGCTCGAGCAGTGGGTCTTGGGCGCGAATGTCTATAAAGCCTGGCAGCCTTGGTTTTTGGACCAAAAATATCTTTTTCAACCAAATCTCTTTCTCTCTACCTTTTCTCTACCTTCTCTCTAGCTTTCGGATTGCCCTGGGCTTAGTTTTTTGCGGTCGGATAATAGATCCTTACTGTTGGCAACGTAGGCTTTGCACCCATCTGGATGGATTCTCGTTCTGACGCCGTTCAGTTTTGAGACGTCGAGTTCTTGACTCTCCGAGGTAGGATTCTAGATCCTACTGCTGTATAAGGGTGATATATGTATTTATACGTGTTTTCATCGGGTAAAAAATACATCAAATGTGATTTTTATGTGTAAACCTTGGTTTTTGGGTAAAAGTGAGTTTTTTCTGCCTTTTCTTGGTTGTATACATGTCTCGGGTATGTGGTATCCATAGTTTTCAAAAAGAGGTTTGAAAACGAGGTATTTTGTGAAAATGATGAAAAATGTGTTTTTGGAGGTTTGGAGCTGACTCTCGGGGTTGAGTCTCACCTTCCAAACGTTTTGTTAGAAATGGTTGTTGATTTTCATGGTTGATGGATTGGATCATTTTATACATGTGTTGTATATCTATTTTGTGGGTCTCATAGTTGAGTTACGGTGGATTTTTAAATATTATCCATAGATGTACCGTGACAGTGTGTGATTTGAGTTGGGCTTCTATTGCTCCTTGGTGTAAGTTCAAAAACGTGCGCAGAGTGGGCTCGCTACGGTCCCTCGGGGTAATCCCCGTAAACGTGGTTTGGTTATGCTTCATCCATCAGTCGTGACAATCCGTAAAGAAGCAAGTGTGTGGTTTGGGTGCTTTCCCATCGGTCATGAAAATCCGTAAAGAAGTCGGTTGCCTCTGTGAATGGTGTTGTTGTTGTAACTCCGTATAGAACTTGTCATTACCTAGCAGGCCTTTAGTGGTTCAGGACTAGGGTAATGGGCAGGAGTCTAGAGTTGTTACCTTTATCTGCGTGGCAGAGTTAGTACATAGGATTACATTTACATCTTTTTCTCCTCGGCTGTGTGACCCGAGTGGAGCATACTGTTTATTTACAGCTTTTCCATAACTGTGGCATGATATCTGTTAGGATGATATGCATAGTTTGAAGGATGAAAAACGTGGAGTTTTATGAGATAAAACCTTTTTGAGACTCGTGGTAGTCTAATGCAAAACTTGTGGTTTTAGAAAGAAAATCTTTTTGGCTCCTGTGGTTGAGCCTGTGTGTGTATAATTGCATAGCCTGCTTTACAGCTTTACTGTCTATATTCTATTGGGTTTCGGCTCACGGTGTGGGATTTTGTTGTAAAACCTTTTCAGGTGAGCATGAGAAGTTGACCTAGATTCCTGTGGTGGCAGAAGACTAGCTGTAGTTTTCTATTTTCGACATTTACCTTTACATGTAATGCCTGTGATGGCTAGTTTTGTACGCCTTTAGGCGATATGCTTATTCATGTATGAAATACATGTTTTCAGTTTATGAGAATTGAACTGTGGGGATTTTTATCCAAATGATACATCTTTTACAGTTGAGGGCCTTCCAACTGCAAATCTAATTTTCTCAAATTGTCTTTTGGGTGGGCTTTCGCGTGACCCTGATGTTGGGGCGTGACAACCCTAATGTGATCATGCTCAATACATACAAAGTGTACTAGCACAGCAAGTTAAAATAATAGACGATGCTATTATTTGTTCCCCGTAACCAAGGCGAGCCTACTAAAACTCTATGTTACTGTCGTACCGACGGTTTGTCCAATTCCATCTAAATTGTGAACAAAAGTTTATATTCTACAAGAACCTATAATCTGGTCTTCTGTGTGCAAGCCGTAGTCTACACACCAGATTAAATACTGTGCAGAATAAAAGACATTCATACATAATATTAAGAAAATAATATTACATTCATTGCTTATTAAGATTCTCATAAAATGAAAAATTAATTTTATTGAAATAAATATAAATAGTAAAACCAACTAAAATTCATGATTTTTAGTATACAATCCTAACATAGGCAATTAAGGTACTTGAAGATAGGCAATGACGTAGTAGGAATGGCTACAATTAAGGTACTTGAAGATCCTCTCCAGGTAGCTCTATATCGAGATGGTCAACCTCGTGTGGTCATTGAAAATGAAGATTTCACATTGGTGGAACAGCAGGCTGTTGTAGAGATCATTTGAGGAGAGAAGTGAGGAAGGTGATGAGCCTCGGCATCATCTCTGGATTCTTTAGCTTTGCCATTAATGAGCAATGATTGAGTGGGTGAGGTGTTCACAAAGAGAGGGGTGATAGGTTTTCTACTTTACATATATTGTTGGAGGCAAGACTGTCAAAATTTTATTTTTGTAAACGATTAACAAAAAAAATTAACTTAACGAATAAATGTCGAAACGGACTGTAGATAAAACTTTTGATGATGAACGATCAAAATAAAACCCGTGTATCTGAAGTTAATTTAGAAAAATACATTTTTACCGGTCGAATCTTCAACTACGACTTGAATCCGAGTTGAAGCGCCAATCAGATCTTCTACTGTATTCCCTTATGTGATTCTTAAATGTAGTGTGCGTTATAATCTATCAAGAATACGTACCAGCAGAACCTAGACAACTTTAATCTTGAAAGACAAGTTATGAAACTGGTTCAGCCTACCCGCATATTTATAGGGCTACAGTAGGGATCTGAAGAATAATTATGAGTAAGACTTTCAATGGAACACAGACACGTATCAGTGATTTTGCAATTAAGAAAATCTCATAGCGGTATATGCAATTATGAAAAATTAGCAACGGTTTCTGCAATTTTTATATAATACTGAATTACAGTTCACACCACTAAAGAACTATAATTGCACTCTAACCCATAATCTCAAGGCCATCTTGCATTGAGCTCATGTTATTAAATGCTTACCATTTCTCCATACGTTAAGATTCTTGATAGCTGCCAATTAAATTTAACTACTGATAATTTAATTTAATCGGTATTTTAAAATTTTTTAAACCATTTCGTTTAACTTATTTGACTCCTGGATAATCAAATTCACCTGCAGGATTTGGCCTAGTCAAAACTTATAAGCTTCCTTAAGGGAATATCCTTAATCTCAATCTTTCGGGACGTGAATTCCGTCAATAATTAATATTCACCATATAAATAATATCGATATCTAACTCACTGAAAATATAGACTCATATAAGATCGCACCCTCAAATAAATCAAAATAACGAATATTAAATATACGTAAATCAATAATTATTTCAGAATTAAGAATATAAGTACTATTCATAATAACCTTGGGGTGTGAATTAATTTATATAGTTAGTATAAAATTAATTACCCAAAATATCATGTTCAATACATACAAAGTGTACTAGCATAGATAGTAAGAACAATATATGACGCTATTATTTGTTTTCCGTAACCATGACAGGCCTACTAAAATTCTGTGCCATAGTCGTACCGATGATATGACCATTTTCATCTAAATTATAAATATAAAATATATATTCTGTAAGAACCTAAAATCCAATTTACTGTGTGCAAACCGTACTTTACACACCAAATTAAATACTATACAGAATATTGGATATTCATGCATAACATTAAAGAAATGATATATGTATATATTGCTTATAAAGATTCTCATAAAATAAAAATTTATTTTTATTAAAATAAAATTAAATACTAAAAACATGATTTTCAGTATACTAACCCTAACTATCTCCCACTTATACTAAAATTATGCTGCCATATATCTAACTCCCATGCTCTCTATACGACTATCAAAAATCTTAGCCGATAAACTCTTTGTAAAATGATCTGCAAAGTTGTCTCTTGATGCAATCTTGGTTACAACAACATCATATCTCTGTACAATTTCTCGTATAAGGTGATACTTACGCTCAATGTGCTTGCCTTTCTTATGAATCCTTGGCTCTTTCGAGTTTGCAACTGCTCTGCTATTGTCATAGTAAAGTGTAATAGTTGACTAAACTGAAGATACCACCTATAGATCCAACAGGAAGTTCATGAGTCAAACGGCCTCCCTGGCTGCTTTAGAAGCTACCACATACTCAGCCTCCATGATGGAATCAGCAGTGCATGATTCTTGATACTCCTCTAATTTATAGCTCAAACTCCTAAGGTAAACACATATCCTGAGGTAGACTTACGGGAATTCCTTTCAGACTGAAAATTTGAGTTTGTGTACCCTAAAGGTACTAGACTGTCTGCCTGGTAAATCAACATATAATCCTTAGTCATTTTCAAATACTTGATTATATTCTTTACCACAGTTCAATGCTCATGCCCTGGATTAAACTAATATCTATTAACCATGCCAACGGCAAATCAAATGTTAGGTCTAGTGCAAAGCATAACATACATGAGACTTCCTACTATCGAAGTATAAGGAACCGCCTTCATCTTTTCTATCCTATTAGGTGTCTTAGGACACTGATCCTTAGATAGAGTAATTCCATGTCTGAAATGGAGAAATCTATTCTTGGAATCCTGCATGCTAAAATGAGCAAAGATATCATCGATATACTTTAATTGTGATAAGCTCAACATCTTTTATTTTGGATCTCGCATAAGCTTGATCCCAAGAATGTGACTGGCTTCTCCCAAGTCCTTCATATCGAACTGCCCAAATAACCATACTTTAACCGTAGATAATGTCCCCACATCGTTTTCGATGAGTAAGATATCGTCTGCATAAAGTACTAGAAAGATCACCATGCTTTTGTTATGCTTTTGGAACACACAGGACTCATCTGGACTCTAATCAAAACCATAAAACTTTATGGCTTAATCAAACAGAGTGTTCGAAGACCTCGATGCCTACTTAAGTCCATAAATGGATCTCTTAAGCTTGTACAACATGTGCTCCTGGTCTTTTGCAATGAATCTGCCAGGTTGCATCATATAGATACACTCGTCAAGACTTTCGTTAAGAAAAATAGTCTTGACATCCATTTTTCAAATTTCATAATCGAAATGTACGACAATGGATACGAGAATCCGAATAAACTTAAGCATGGCTATCGGCGAAAATTTTTTCTCATAATCGATCCATTCTTTCTGAGTGAACCATTTAGCAACAAATCTAGCTTTGAAGGTTTCAACCTTCTCGCCTACTTCTCACTTTCTCTTGTAGATCTACTTGTATCCAATGAATTTTATCCCTATGGGTGGTTCTACAAGTTTTCGAACCTGATTGGAATACATAGATTTTATCTCAGAATTCATAGCCCTTTACCAAAGTTCTGCATCTTTATCTTGAAGCGCTTCATTGTAGTTACAGGGCTGGGTATTTTTTCGAACCTGATTAGAATACATAGATTTCATCTCAGAATTCATAGCTCTTTGCCAAAGATCTGCATCTTTATCTTGAAGCGCTTCATTGTAGTTATAGGGCTGGGTATTTAGTTTTGTCAGGATCTTGTCAAAAGATTCTCTCAAGAACATATACCGATCAGGTTGATGAACAATCCTCCCACTACGACGAGTCACTATCTGTGTTTGTGTACTAGTAGTAACATGCTGTACAGAATCAGAACACTGTACTTCAATAGTACCCTATTCTTGATTTGAATCTGTCCCGAAAATCCTTCCACTACGACGAGGTAATGAAATATCAGTGACTTGTTGTTCCGTTTTACTAGTATTTTCTCTTAGTTCTTTCAGAACAATTTTGCTATTGGGCCTGTGATTCATAATGTAATTCACTTTCAAGAATCGGGTATTGGTGCTAACAATGACCTTTTAATCCTTAGGATTATAAAATAGACCACCCTTCGTTCTATTGGGATACCCCACAAAGAAACAGACTTCTGTCCTCGATTTCAACATATTCGCGCTCCCTTTCAGCACATGTGTTGGACACCTTCAAATCCAAATGTGTTTTAGACTAGGCTTACACTTGGTCCACAATTCTATGGGAGTAGAAGGTACTGACTTAGAAGGTACCATATTCAGAATGTAAGCCGCTGTCTCTAAAG
>JAUMHN010204036.1:0-68647 GCA_032360265.1 Heliamphora ciliata
AAAGAACCAATGATGATTAGTAGAGGCCAACCTTACGGTTGGGCGAACGGGGTGCCTAACACCTTTTTCGATTTGTACCTTAGCCCCCGAACCCTTTTTCTCTGATTAACATTTTAAAGATCAGTAGCCAATTTTATTTTTCTTAGTTTTTCTCAAAAATTAAGTGGCGACTCTACTTTCAACAAAAATGGGTTTTTCAAAATTTAGTTTTCAAGGTGTTAAAAGATTTTTCTAAACATTCTTTGAATTCCTTCTTTTTGAATATTTTTCAAAATGACCCCTAAATCCCAAAGCCACAGACATCTAGACTGTGTAACTCGTATGGAGTTGGTATTCGGTTTCCGTTGTGGTATCGATGTGAGTCGCAAGGAAGTTGCTTTTGAAAACCTTTCGTGACGTGACTCATTAGGGAAAACCTGTTTAGATTAGTGCATAAATTTTGCTTATATAGAGAAGGAATTTTCTCATGAGAATGTGTAGACTCTATGTATGACAAGTTGAAGGGTGATATAATTCTATTATTTCTAGTGGAGTTGCGAAGCAACTTAGTGTGAGTACGCGGGAGGAATAAGTGTTTGGATGAGAATAGTGGAAGCGTAAGTGAAACTGTACGAATTAATGGGTATGATTTTTGTAAATTGGCTTTGAGTGAATCGAGTGTCTTGGTAAAATGCGGGTAAGATGAAATAGTTAAAGTGTGAAAGTGGTTTTTGGTTCGGTTATGCGGCAGAGAATGTGTGAAGGGGTTGAGTGATGATGGTAAGAGATTTTAGAATCAGGATTTAGTACTGTACAACTAAAGTATTATTGGGTGAGTGGTACGTATGTGAAGGAAAGATGCAAATGTATATTGTGGTATGACGAGGGCTGTGCTTGGGTTTGTATGAGTAAGCATATATCTATGGAGGATTTAATCTACGTGGCATGTTTATCCCTAGTGACGCATTAGGTTCAAGTGGTGGTATTAGTCTTGATGGTCGTAAGGCTAGAGTGATAATTAAAAGTGTGTAAAGATTGTGTGTTGAAGATAGAAGATAGGGAGATGTCGGTAGATTTGATGCCTTTGGTTATGTTTGAGTTTGATTTGATTCTTGGGATGGACTGGTTGTCATCCTACCATGCGTCGCTAGACTGTGTTAGGAAAAGAGTAATCTTTAGGATATTCGGGGAGGAGGAATTCATTTTCAAAGAGGATAAGAGTCGAACACCTATCCGTATCGTGTCAGCCATTAAGGATTCGAAGATGTTAAAGAAGGGTTGCCAGAGATTTTTGGCACATGTGATGGACGTAGAGATGGAAGAAAAGAAGCTTTCGGAGGTACCACTGATTTGTGAGTTTCTAAACATTTTCCCCGACAATTTACCATGATTACCCCCAAATTGAGAAGTACAATTTTACAGTCAATCTCTACCCGGGCACAGCGCCAATATCTGTTCCTCTACAGAATGTCACCTGCTGAGCTACTAGAGTTTAAGGAACAGTTACAGGAGTTATTAGAAAAAGGATTCGTCCGATCTAATGTCTCATCATGGGGAGCACCTGTACTATTCGTGAAAAAAAAGGATGAAACACTGAGGATGTGCATCGACTATTAACAATTGAATAAGGTAATCATTAAGAGTAAGTATCCTTTGCCTAAGATAGACGACTTGTTCAACCCACTGTAAGCATCCAGAGTGTTCTTAAAGATAGACTTGAGGTTAGGATACCATAAATTGAAAGTGTAGAAGTCAGATATACCTAAGACTGCCTTTAAGACTCGTTACGAGTATTATGATTTTGTTGTGATGCCTTTCGGGATTAAAGAATGCGCCCGCGGTGTTTATGAACCTAATGAATCGAGTGTTTAGAAGTTTTCTAGACCAATTCGTCATTGTGTTCATAAATGACATTCTGATACACTCTCGGAGTAAGGAGGAACATAGGGAACATTTGAAGATTTCTTTGTAAACCTTGAGAAAACACAAGTTGTACGCAAAAATTGAAAAGTGTGAGTTTTTGTTGGATCGAGTGGTGTAGCTGGGTATGTTATATCTGTACTATGAATACAAGTGGACCCAATGAATGTGGAAGCGGTAGTTAATTGGAAAAGGCCAACTAGCATGACAGAGAAATGAAGCTTCTTGGGGTTAGCTGGTTATTACTGGCATTTTATTCGAGACTTTTCCCTGATTGCAAAACCCTTGACTCGGTTGACTCAGAAGAATGTCAAGTTTGAATGGTCCGACAGATGCGAATGAAATTTTCAAGAGTTGAAGTCCAAACTGGTGTCAACACCTTTGCTTACCCTTCCATTAGGCAATGAGGGCATTGTTATTTATAATGATGCGTCACACTAAGGTTTGAATTGCGTTTTGATACAACACAGGATGGTTATCGCCTATGCATCCAGATAATTAAAATCTCATGAGAAGAATTACCCTACCCACGACCTAGAGTTAGCCGCAATTGTCTTCGCGCTTAAGATATGGAAAACATTATTTGTATGGCGTCCCTTGTGAGATCTTTACGGACTATCAGAGCTTGAAGTGTATATTTTCACCCAAAAGAGCTAAACTTGAGGTAAAGGAGATGGATGGAGTTAATTATGGATTATGACTGCACGATTCACTATCATCTAGGGAAAGCTAACGTCGTGGCTGATGCCTTAAGTCGAAAATCATTGGGAAAAATAGCGCATCTACAAGCGTACGAGCTGGTACATTTTTTGAAATACAAACGCTTAGAACCCATCTTGCCATAGGAAAGAATGTAAGCCTATTAGCAACTCTGCGCCTAAGACCAACCTTACTAGATCAAATTCAAGCATCTCAATTGGCTGATAATCAAGTGGACAAGATAAGGGCCGAAGCAGCAGCTAAAGGAAAGATAGAATTTGAAGTTCGAGATGACGTATTGTGGTTCAGTCACGGATTGTATGTGCCTAATAATGGGAAGTTGAGGAGGCAGATCTTAGACGAAGCGCATAACTCAGCATACACCATGCACTCGGGAAGTACGAAGATGTATAGAGAATTAAAGGAAAAATATTAGTGGAGTTGGATGAAGAAGGACGTAGAGAATTTTGTGACAATATGTCTAGTATGCCAGCATGTTAAGATTGAACAACAGAAGTCGACATGATTATTACAATCTTTACCTGTACTCGAGTATAAGTGGGAACGTATTACCATAAATTTTGTAATTGAGCTCCCTCAAACACCCAAAGGGAATGATGTTATTTGGGTAATTGTGGATAAGTTGACAAAGTCGGCTCACTACCTACCAATAAAGATGACGTTCTCTATGGATCGATTTGCACGGCTTTATATTGATATGATCGTTAGGCTACATAGAGTACCTGTTTCTATAGTATCGGACAAGGATCCACGTTTTACGTCCAGGTTTTGGCCAAGCTTACAAGAAGCATTGGGGACTACTCTAAAGTTTAGTGCGACTTTCCATCTGCAGACTGATGGTAAATTGAAGAGAACAACTCAAACCTTAGAAGATATGCTTAGAGCACGCGTTCAAGACTTTGCTAGAAGCTGGGAAGAACATTTGTTGTTGATTGAGTTCGCATATAACAATAGTTTTCAGTCAACTATAAGGATGGCCCCTTACGAAGCGTTGTACGACAAAAAATGTCGAAGACCAATTTGTTAGGAAGAAGTCAGAGAGAGGAAGTTGCTTAGACCCGAGATAGTTCAAATTACCACTGACAAGATTAAGTTGATCTGAGAGAGATTGAAGCAATCGCAAGACAGGGTGAAGAGTTATGCAGATAATCAAAGAAGCGACCTGGAGTTTGTAGTAGGAGACCGTGTGTTCCTAAAGGTACCACCATGGAAGGGTATGATTAATTTAGAAGAGTTTTTCCTTGTGAAGGTGTGTGTAAGCCTAGTAATGGTGTGTGTGTGTAAGTCCTACAAAGGTTTTGTACGAAGCCCGGTAAGGGTGAGGGTTGGTCTTCAAAGGCATTGGGTTGTTGTTTCTTTTAAGGGTAAGTGTTAGCCTTTAATGTCATTTTTTATTGTTGTATAGAGTCGTGTGTTACAAACTATTAGTTTGAACAGTGGCTTTAAAGTCTTATTAAGAGAAATATCTACGTCTCTTCGAACAAGGTATGTAAATTTCGAGGACGAAATTTCTTAAATGAGGGTAGATTGTAATAACCCGAACACAAAAATACGAATAGAAAAGAAAGAACATCTCAAAATAAACAAAATCTTGAACCTAAGTTCGGTAAGAAGAACTGGCCCGATCGTTTAACTTTTTCAAGCCTAAGACCTGGGATAGAGAGAGAACCACATAAGCATATATTAAAGTCCTAATATTGAGGTTAAGAACTCAAGGTTATAAGACCAAGTTGTTTAAGACAAGAGTTAAGCTCGAAAGATTTTAAAAACTCAAATTTTGGCACTGAATACCCTAAATCAAATATTTAATTACAATTAAGTAGCAAAGGACAAATAATATCAAAAATAACAAAAATACCCCTTAGTGGCCGACCACCTTGGGGAAAAGTGCCAAAAAGTAGCTTTTTGCTTTCTTTTTAGCTTAAAATAGAGAGAACGGTATTAAATTAAATATTATGATGACTCAATACTTGTTGAGCAAGTAATATACATAATAATGTGGTGTTATAGGTTAACGAAAGCAAATAAATTATTATTAAAGTTCATGTACAACAAAATAAGTCAAAAAGTCAGATATTACCAAAAAGTCAGACATCGATTTAATCAATTTCTATGGGAACGATGATACTGCATGGGAATACTATATTTATCATAAACATAATAAAATAATAGGTCTCAAAAGGAAAAGACACTAAAAAGATATATCAAATTAATTTTTAATGTATTTTCTTGCACAATAATGGCACAAAAATCAAGAAAAACCCCTTGATGATGTGGGATCAAATTTTTGTCCTCCAAACTGAACCCTAGCTGTATTTATCATTCCCAAATCTAATTTTGTTCCCTTTTGTTGCCACAAAGATTGAACTAAATTAATGAGCCCATGTGAAAGAAAAGAAAAAAGTACAAAAATTTAATTATTTTGTTCCCTAGCTCTTTTTATATAAACTAAGCCCAAAAACCTTCTTCTCCCTTGATATCTCGGTGGAGAGAAAGGGAGAAAGACCATATTGTGAGTGTTCTTGAGGGTCCATAGAAGTTTGAGATAAGAAAGAAGAAGAAGAAGAAGAAGGGATCCAAGAAAGGGGTCTTTGGAGACCAAAGTTCCAAAAGCCAAGTCGTACTAGTTTTTCACAATCTTTTGATCTCTCAAATATGTAAGTAAAATCTCTAAACCTTATGTCAAATATCCCTCAAAATATCTCCCAACACATCCCTTTAAACACTCTAAAAAAATCGAGAACCAAAAACAAATCGAAAAGGCGTCGTAGTTGGAAATTTGAGGCTGTTATATTTACGGGAGATATGAGATGTTGTTGTGTGTGGTTATCTTTGAGTTTGATGACCTATAAGTGTGCTAGAGCCTTAGTATCAATGTCTAAAACACAAGCATGCTAAGAAATGGAACAAAAACTTGACATGACATAAGTAGAAGACTTGGGCCCTAAGAGACTTGATTTTTGAGAATATAGATATTTCTACTCAGAACTTTGGAATACCATAACTCAATGTAGAAAATTGATCTAAGCATGTTTGTTATGTCTAGTTTTATATTTTTGTGTAATCGTTTATCCAAAGTTGGTTTCAACGGATTTGAATAAGTAGAACTCGAGATATTACAATTTTACCAAAGTGTCATTTTTTGACCAGTCAACACTGCCGACCTGAAAACCCTAGTTTGCAATGAGATCTAAACTTGGATCAAAACATGAAAGTTGTAGATAACATGTATATCTATCTACCCACCAAACCTGTGCACCAAATATTGAGTTTTGATAGGTAAAAACCCCGTTCCACTCTCTATTGTGTTTTCGCTCTAAAGGGATACTTCTGTCACATATTGTTGTGTAGCCTAAATCCCTTATTTTTAGTGATCTATTCCAAAAGTTGTTTTCATGAACTTTGTAGCTAACATATTGAAATATTGTTTTCCCAAATATCAGACCTTAAGTCCTCGGGATGATTCTCCAAAACCATTTCAAACCCTCTGTTCAAAACCAGCTCTGCTGAGTTTTGACGGCTGACAGACCCTATTTTCTAAAATGGCCAAAACGTCTAAATTGTTCCCAACAGCTACCCTTATCTCTAAACATGAAACTTGTAGGGAACATGTAGAGCTAGAATATACTCAAAAATGGGCTCATTTGGAGATGATATGGTACCCAAAAACCAAGACCAACGTAGACACTTTTCTAACTAATTCTCTGAGCTAGTGCTGAACCGTTTTCCTTTCCGCCAAGTCTTTCACCTAGTTGCCTTAAGTTTTGGCCTTGGTGTAAAACATAAAAGTTGTAGAGAATACCTTAATCTAAATTTTCACCAAAATTCATAATCTAACTCCAAGTCTAAGTACCTTAAAATACTTCAGTACTTTAAAATTTAATGATTAGGAGAGAGTAATAAATGGTTACGTTAAATCCTTAAAGAAGTGAATGATTGGGCAAGTGCATAGTACCCCTTAAACCAAAAAAGAAAGTAACCATGGCCCCTAAAATCAAGAAAACATTCAATGGTCAGAATCATTTTAGTACTTCACATTCTAAGAGGGGTAGGACTCCATGTTGACGGTTAAGTCATTTTTGCTTGCTAAGTATGGAAGTTTTGTTACCCAAGGAGCAAGCTTAGCTCGTTGAAAAAGGTTCGGTTCGTACGAACATAAGATAAGGTGAGAGTGCTTAGCTATTATCTTGAACTTGAGTTCACGTAAATGATGCTTAAAAATGCTTTGAAGCACATGTTTTGAACTATGACTAGTTTGACGATCACATGAACTTGTTGTTTTAAAAACCATGATATTTTTAATTCAAGTGTGCTATCCATGGTATTCAGAACTAGCATGATGTTACTATAAAAATATGGTTAATGTTGTGTGGTTGTTCCAAAGTGTCAAGTTACAAGAGTTTTCGGCCCTTTTATATCCCGTTATGAGAGAGGTTACCCAACTATGAATTTTTCATTTATCCCTATAGGGGAGGTGTCCAGTTAAGCCGGAGTTTTTACCTTAAAAGCTTTTGGGCTAAGTCTCGGGTTATAGCACATACCACTTGTGCTTGGTGGAGAGTGGCTCTCATTCCATCACGTTGCTATCGGTGCATTGCGTATTGAGGTTACGGTATCGTCGAAACTTCCGGTTGTGAGGTTGACGACTACTTGGATACTGTTGGGGTTTAAGTCTTGTTTTGAGAAAGTGGTTATGCATTTTAAATTTGTGGCGGTTGAGCTAGGAACATATTTATGTTTGCAATACTAAGAAGGATCTGTATAATCTATGATATTTTTCAAGTTCAAGCAAATGCATCGATTTCTATATTTTCGTGGAAAATGTGATGAACTATTTTTAGAAAGAGTTTTCAGTTATCCTTAACTAGGTAACTGTCTTTTCTATTCATGTTTACCACTTTTGGATTTGGCTTCTAAAATGTTGGGTGTTGGTTCTCACAAAAATGTGTGACAGAGAGGTCTGTCAGTCACTAAACCATAACAGTGACTTTCAAGAGTATTTCCACCTATCAAGACTTCATAGTTTTGGCTCATTTTTGGTAGATAGAAAGATGACTATGTCCTCTACAAGGTTCATGTTTTGACCCAAGCTCGGTTCTCACTCTAATTTAGGGATTTTAGGTTTGTAACTTAGAGAGGTCAAGATCTGACACTCTTTGTTAAAAATGAGATATCTGGAGTTCTTCCCAATAAGATAACTTCAAAAAAATTTTGTATGAAAGAGAACTCAAAAAGACAAATCCGGACACAAAAATAAATTTAAGACCATTTTTCTACATTTAGTAATGGTGTTTTAAATTTGGTGGCAGAATCTTGGTATGCCCAGAAAGGCAAGTAACTTAGGGTTTTAATAACTTAGCTGATGTGATATCCATTTTTATTGTGTTTTCTTTGCATGCATGTTATAAACTCACATAAACCAAAACTCCAGAATATGTTTAAGCCATAAAAGTCAAGCATACACACACGCAAACATATGCAAAGTTTGCTCATATATAAACAGTCCAGAAACTACTCCTACGACGCCTTTTTGAGTTCTTCTTTGTTTTATCTTTTTAGGGTTGATTATAGAGATGGATTGAAGATTATCTTAAGGGAGAATATCATAGGGTTTTTGAGAGGTTACTTCTTTTGAAGCTACAAAGATTGAAGAAGAATAGGCCTTGGCTTTAGTGCTTCCTTCTTAATTCCTCCTAGCTCTCTCTTCCTTCTTCCTTCCATCTTCTCTCCTTCTTCTCTCTTAGAACACTTAGAATATTTTTATGGTTGCTCTCCCTCTCTCACTCTCGCTCTCAGCTGAATATGTATTAAGAGAATCGGGGGCTATGCCTTGTTTTTATAGAAAAAAATTATAATGAAAGATAATAATTGCAATGAAGCTTTAAATTGAATTTTCTTCAATTTTATTGGTTGCATGGGAGGTGGGAGTGGCTTGAGAGATATATTTTCAGACTTGGGGCAGGTAAATTTCGGCCAAGCCTGTTTGGGAGTCTAAAAATCTGATTTTTGCATTTAATTTGGGTTTTAAATTAAGTTTTGGTACCATTTTGTAGAAGAATATACATAAAATATTAATTTTATGTATCTTTTTGGTGCCTAAACCTACTAAAACCTATTATATTAATGTATTTATAATTAAATTAGTCTTCTCATGATTTATCATGATTTTGATAACATTTCATTAAATAAGTGTAGGCTTTTAAGCTAAATTAAGCTAGTTTAACTAGAATTGACTTTTTAGCTTATTTATTGTGTAGAGACTTTAAATAATTATTTGCTTGCTTTTTTTAACCTACATTATTATATTACTATATAAATTACTTGTATAAAATGTATTAGGTCAAAATAATGCTTAATTAATACATCTTTTCTCATTTTTAAGCTTAAAAAGGTAAAAAAGTAACTTTTTGGGTACATTCTCCTAGGTGGCCGGCCATGCAAGGGCAATTTGGTCATTTATATTGTTATTTTGTATTTTATTAATTAATTGTATATAAATATCTAATTTTGGATGTCCATGTGTCAAATTTTGAATTTTTAAGACTTTTTACTATACTAGGGGCAAAATGGTTATTTTACCTTAATTATGGGAATTCTTCATTTTTAATTTAATATTTTCATGTTATTTACTTAATTTAAGCTATTTCGAGATTTTTCTGAGTGTTAGGGATTTACCTCTGAGTATTTAGCCGTTTTAGGATGTTCGGGTCGAATTAGGATTTTTGGGTTAATTATGGTTTATTCTATTCATATAGCGACCTATGTTCTCATTGTCTATCCAACGCTAATAGTAGGGCATGAGTTCGGTTGTTACTTTCTAGATGGTTACTACTAGGGTCCGAATCGGGGTGTAACAATCTACCCCCTTAAATAAATTTCGTTCTCAAAATTTCATGCGAAAGGTTGCGGATGGTTATTTGCACTTCTTCTCTTCAAAGTTGTTGTCCTTGTTTACTTGAGTCACACTTTATTGAGAATATGGATAAGGTTGGGCTATTATTATTTTTTACTTTGAATTATCGTTGTTTTTTCTTACTAACATCTTAGACCGATAACTACATGATTCTCAAAGGTCACGTCGCCTATCTATGGCGCGGAAGTTGTCTGACTAAAGCTAACCCTAAAGCCTTTGTGCCCTGAGTGTATCCTTTCTCAGGATAATGCAACAAGTCTGACTGACGTATGTCTTAGAGTTTGTGAATTTGGGTGTACCTTTTATCAGTAACAAATACTCCTTTTTATCTTGTGAAGGCGAGTCTCTGGTCCATTTGTTCTCTTGTTGGTCGAGTTGTATCATCCTTCCCGAACTGTCCATTCCCTTTCGACGAATGTTGTAGTTTCTCCCCTTGCTAGCAGGCATTCAAACTTTTTATGTCCAAACTTATTACAATTGAAACAGATTGTTGAGTTTGTCTCCTGTGAATGGCGAACACTCCACTTATCGCTTTCTAGTTGGTCAAGTTGCACCACCTTCTTCAACCTACTTGTTTCTTACTGTAACAAATTTGTTTGATTCTTGTAGGTCTGCCCTTGTTGACGGTCGCTGTAGTTTAATCCTTTTTGCAGTGGGCATTCATACTTTGTATGTCCGAGCCTTCGGCATTAATAGCTGATTTTTTATTTTTGGTGTCCTTTTTTCGAGTTGTTCCCTTCTGTCACCTTGAGAGTAAGGCTCCGAGCGTGTGATCTTCTTGTTATCTCATAGTGGTCCTTCTTGATTGTCTTCTCCAATTCTTATCGGGCAGTGTATCATCTTATGTTCTGGTTGGTTGCACCTATAACAAGTTCTTACTGTTGGTTGTTGTGGCTTTATGGCCTTGATCCAAACCTCTGTTGTTTGGAAAAAAATTTTCTTCTCAGGTGCTGGGATATTTTGTACCCTTAGGTCCGATAAGTACCATGATCCTTCTTGGGGTGCCTTTTCTCCCGATCGATCCAAATTGGCTGTTAAATCTAGCAAGATTCGTGCTAGGCTCGGGACGTCTACTTCCTCCTTGGTTCCATTTACTCCCACTGAGTTCTCGTGGTTCTGTCTTTGTTTTGCCATCTTTAGGAAAGAGAAAAGGAAAAAGGGGTCACGGAACTGTTCACCTATGCTAGTTCTACTTATAAGGTGAAAGCATGATACTCAATCTGCTTATTAATATGAAAGGTCTTATTTAATGAGATTCTATCGTTCTTTATCGTAGATTATTAATGCAGGGATACTATTCTGGGTTTCATATGAATTTTGTTTATTATATTTTGGGTCTCACTTTATTGACTAGCAGAGATCTATCCTAACCAATTAATTCCTTCCTATTTCTATTCCATATATTGATAATCTCGCGGTATTGTTCATTCACAAAACCTCATATGGTTGCAAAAGCTAGTACGGGAGCTTGTTATTGTAAGCAGCTTTGACCGAATATAAGAATTTCCTTCAATTTCTTTTATGCATACTTTTAACATACTTTTGATGGTTCAGAACTGGGTGTTTAGATTGCCCAGACGAGATGTGGGCCTTGGTTAGGTATGGTAAAGAAGTTATGTTGGTATAAAATCTCACGGATATACTTTTTGCTTATAGCTGCCAGTGTGTCGTGAGGCCTATAGATAGAAAGTGGACGGCCATAGTAAGGTAATTTATTACAACCCGAATGTTATCATGTTCGTGATAAATCCTGGCAATGAAGTCCATAATCAATACATTCCAACCTTCCCTAGTGTTGTACCGTTTCTCTTAGCTTCCATCATTTGTCCTTCACGTGCTGGTATGTAGGGTTTGGATGTCGCTTCCATTGTTTGGATTGTTTCTCTCTAGTTGTTGGTCACTCTTGGACAATTGAATTGTGATGAAAGGTATATCTGAGGCAAATATCGAGTCACGTGATCCCTTGTGGTTTGGTGGTTAATTCTTCCTCAGGCTCCTAATGCTCATATCATTATCAGAAATTCTCCATTGAAAGTGGGGATGGCAGGATTCAGACTCTAATATTTTGGTGGAAAAGCTGAAGTGAATATTGATGCGTACGGATACTCTTTCTTTATTTTCATACTAAGGGTATCCTAAACTCGAGGTTGCCTCTTGTTTTTCACCTTTCTACTGTTGGTACAAATCCTTTATTTCCTGGGTTATTGGAATTGTGGGTCCACTGTGATCTAGTCTGGGAAGGTAAAAATTCTGTCACATTGTGATGTCATGAGCCCCTTGATGTGAAGTTGTTGCTCCTAACTGTAGATTACTGATGGCATAGTTCTACTTGTTGGCTCCTTTGAAAATGTGTAGTCACTTGAGTAAATCCTTACTTAACCATTCCTGCAGTCGGGGGTCTCGGTCTTCAAAACGCATACGTTGACGGTACTTTAAGTTGTAATGTTGAGGAAAGATTGCCCTATGATTCGAAGAGGTGTTAAGAGGTTCTCGTGCATTATCCTAGTCTTTCGTGAAGAGTCGAAGCCTATTAACGTGATAACCGGACGATCATTGTTACTCACAGACTTACGGGGCAAGGTTTTAAGGGTTGATGGGCTAAAACATGCGTGGGTTTTAACAAAGATGGTCAGCTCAATTTTACTGGTTTCAAGGAAGGTGATCACATGACAGTGAACGGGTAAGCGTTTAGTTGAGGATCTCGAATGGCATAGGTACGAGATGTAGCTAGGGTTAGCTCGTCTTGGGGTGGAACCTAGATAGTTCAGGGATAGGTTGAATTAAGGCAAGGTGACATAGTTTAAGCAACCACCGTTGATTCGAGTTGAGAGGCCGATTAAAGCTTAGATGCATTGGAGAAAAGAGATAAGCAATTAATGAATATTACAGAGAGGATGTTTTCGGGACCAATCTGTGCAGCATCAAACTTTGATAAAAGGTATGTTTAAGCAACGAGCAACCAAAATAGATATTTGCCCTGAAATTACATTGGCCTAACGTATTTTAATTCAAGTATCCAAGTCAACTCCCTATGTTGGGATTTCAAGAGTTTACAAAATTGTGTTAGCAGGATGTAGTATTGAAGTCAGGGGAAAACGAACGGTGGTGAAGGATCTTTGCAATTTCGAACGACATTGAGTTCTATAAATAGAGAGCTTGTCCAAGGATGATAGCGTGCATTGAAGGACAATCAAAGGTGAGCGCATGACTTAATCAAGGAAAACTTCAAGGACAATGGTATTTTCTAGGAGAAATTTCCCGATAGGGTTACCAACGAGACTTGAATAGAGGAGGATTATCTACGAATAATACTGGGTAGCATTGTTGAGGACCAGTGTTGTTAGAAGCAAGGAAGTTTAACCGGGTATATGAGTTGATACAAGGATCTGGGATGAGAAACTCATAAGGGTGAAGCTACAAAATTTTAACGGTATTTCCTCAAAACTTAAGCTACACCTAGTGCTTTATCATCTAGGGGTTAGTTAACTTATCGGTGGTTTGATCGTCTATCGGCTATCCTATGAGAGTGTCGAGATTCGGAGGTCGTTCTTCATTCTTAATTGTCTTCATTTTTTTTTAGATATTGTAGATTTTAGTTTGAGATTGTAAGATAGCTCATCATTATGAGATAGCTTATAAAGAATTTAACAATGAACACTTGCATTTCACTCAAACATATAACCATTACAAAGTTTTCAAGGGTTCACAAAACACACAAACATCATCCAACAAGGAAAAATACAATGCCTAGCATACTAAGGCCTAGACGAACAGATGCGGATAGAAGTAGCGAATAACTCAGTTACGTTCCCATGTCGCCTTGTAGATGCCGTAGCAGCGCCACTGCACTTCCATGTGCCAAAGGTTCTTCGGCCTCATGCGAGACTTGTCGATAATGGCAATTGGTATCTCCAGGTACGTTTTTTGTTCGTTAAAGTCGATTGCCATGTTGCATGGGTTGATGATTCCTCTCCTATCCCTTGGTTTCTACGTCTGTATCCACTTTGCATCCATCCTATCTCCTAATAACCTTTTGAATCCCGATGGTACCTTCAGACGGTAGGTGGTTTCGTCGCACCTCTCCTATACCCTTAGCAGACCCATGTACCTTGGAAAAGACTTGGGCTTTTTCCACTACCACGTCCTTTCGAGAAATACTCTCGCATACACCCGTTCTCCGATACGATAGTCTTTGCGGTAATCCTGGCAGGTCCAGTAGATTACTGCATCTGTTGCTTCATCATCATCTGGCTTTGGTGGCGGTGCCTCTAGTGGATCCTAAAGGAAAACGATGGCTCGCTCCTCATCCTCACCGTCGTCCTCGTGTCCCTCCTCATCGTCTGCTCCGAAGTCTACCTCGTCCCCTACTATATTAGGTTCTTCATTTGCTCCTACTTCCTCGACCTCTTCTTCTCCCTGAGCTGGCCACTCATTCGAAAACTTCCATGCTAACAAAAACACGTCTACTGGGTCTTGGTCTTCAGCGGGTTCTTCTTCCGGGTCCTCTTCAAGATCTTCTTCGAGATTTGAGTCCTCTAGTTTTGATGCTGCCCATGGTTCCCCAGCCGATTCTGCGTCGGACGCCATCCTAAGAAAGAAAAGATAGAGAAAATTCTAAGGTAAAGATTTTAAGTTAAAATTATATGTGATAACTTAATAGTACAGACATTCTACAGAGTTTCTATGCTACAGAACTCGCAATCTCCCATTTTTCAAGGCCTGAAGGTTCACTAAACCCAAGCTCTGATACCAACTGTGACACCCCGTCTTCCGGGCACGACAGGACATATGTAACTATAAATAAGGGAGATATTCTAGCCAAACATTCATAATTACATAGGATAATTACTACATCATTAACGGTTCAGAATTTGTTCAAAATACTTAATGATTACAGTCATCTAGAAATTTAACAAAAGTTACATCATATCCGTGGAAAATTGAACAACAAATCAAAAGGATAAGATTCTACGTCTTCAAGCTGCGCTGTTGGGGTTAACCGACTCCTGCCACTCTCCCCTTTCTTCGAAGTTTTCTTCCTCTATGAATATGCCTTCGTTAAACGGTCTTTCTTCTTCACCTGTGGCACGAATGCCGTGAGCCAGAGCCCAGTAGCAAATTTCCTAAACCGTATAACAAACTCATAACAAAATATCCTACAATACATATCGTATAATACCCAATACAAATTTTAAGGATAAGAGACAGACCGTTTATCATTTTCAACAAGGCAAGCATATATAAGAATAAGTGTGCGAGCATATGATGCAAATGAATGCAATGCAGTTGCCCAACCTAAGATACTTTCAAAACAGTATCATGAATTCCACACCAGGAATTACAGAGTAGACTTGATGGATTACTTAACCTATCCTGGCCTCGTTGCAAAAGGTAAACGCTCGTCTTGGCTACATGCCTCAGCCGTTGTACTCAATGGCAACGGCGTGGGGGTGGGCCACCCAATTTTTATCAGCTACCGTTATACGGACCAACCGTCCCACATTAAGTGCTAGGATTGCTCGTTAAGCATCAACTCAAAGTCTAAATAAAGCTAATGAAAAACCCGTGGTGCCTAATTCCCCCTTTTATAATTAAAAACCTCCAATTTAATTTCAAAAATGCAAATAGGGACGTCCTAGATCCACAACCACTGAATAAATGATTTTCATGTCACTCAACCCAATTGAAGGATACGAAAGGGACTTCGATAACACAACATGAAATGTAAAAATGCCAATGACGTTCAATATGTCTCTCGTGTACAATTAATCATAACATGGTATATAAATATGACATGATACATGATACAACTTGATAAAGCATTAAGCACAAGAATGCGAAACATAATCATAACTTATGCGACATAGAATCAGACTATTGGCATGAGGTCACTTCATCAAAATTATCATTTTCATATATTAATCACACACAAAGTTCATATAAAGTTCACAAACTCAAGTCTCATAATGTAACATGCCATTCACACACATAGCAAATTTTAAGTAATTATACAATTGCTAGTTTTAAAGCTGTGACAGTGTTTTGAAGTACTTAGATATAGATTTAATTTCTAACATTTTTACACCAATTAGATACAATTATTCCCTACAACTTTCATATTTATCACTAAGGTTACATCCTAGGAAACGGGACTCATTTATTTTATTTATATAAAAATAGTTCAGCATTTTGCAGAGAAAAACACAGAAATTAGGCATCTGTTTTCCACTGTTTTGGGCATCAATTCAAGGGATCATGGTCTTATTGTTGGTGAGATTTTATTTTAAGGTGTCCCCTACAATATTCATGTTTTGTACTAGAACAAGTTATTCGGAAAAACTTTGAGATTTTGGCCAATTTATAAAAAGGGTCCAGTCAGCCTAAAAAGGGGCTGCAGAATGTGTTTTTAACAAAGAGTGCTCCAAACCTTTGGGGTATCATCCGAGGGTATTTTGGGCTGATTTGTGCTCAGTATTTAGTTTAATATGTTAGCTACATTTTTCATGTTTACCACCTTTGGATCACTTAACCTATCCTGCCCTCGTTGCGAAAAGTAAATGCTCGCCTTGGCTACATGCCTCAGCCGTTGTACTCAATGGAAACCGCGTGGGGGTGGGCCACCCAATTTTTATCAACCACCCTTATACGGGCCAACCGACCCACATTAAGTACTAGGATGCATGTTAAGCGTCAATCCAAAGTCTAAATAAAGCTAGTCACGAACCCGTGGTGCCTAATTCCCCCTTTTATAATTAAAAACCTCTAATTTAATTTTAAAAATGCAAACAGGGATGTCCTAGTTCCACAACCACTGAATAAATGATTTTTAGGTCACTCAACCCAATTGAAGGATACGAAAGGGACTTCGATAACCCAAGATGAAATGTAAGAATGCCAATGACGTGCAATATGTCTCTTGTGTACAATTAATCATAGCATGGTATATAACCATGACATGACACATGATACGACTTACTAAAGCATCAAGCACAAGTATGCGAAACATAATCATAACTTATGTGACATAGAATCGGACTATTAGCATGAGTTCACTTCATCAAAATTATCATTTTCATACATTAATCACTCACAAAGTTCATATAAAGTTCATATACTCAAGTCCCATAATGTAACATGCCACTCGCACATTTAGCAAATTTTAAGTAATTATTCAATTGCTAGTTTTAAAGTTGTAACAGTGTTTTGAAGTACTTAGGCATAAATTTAATTTCAAAAATTTTTACACAAATTAGATAAAATTATTCCCTACAACTTTTATGTTTATCACTAAGGTTAGATCCTAGGGCACGGGAGTCATTTATTTTATTTAAATAAAAACCGTTCAGTATTTTGCAGAGAAAAACACAGAAATTGGGCCTCTGTTGGCAATTGTTTTGGGGAATCAATTCAAGGGATCAAGGTCTTATTATTGGTGAGATTTTATTTTAAGATGTCCCCTACAAATTTTATGTTTTGTACTAGAGCAAGTTATTCGGAAAAACTTTGAGATTTTGGCCAATTTATAAAAAGGGTTCAGTCAGCCTAAAAAGGGTCTGCAGAATATGTTTTTAACAGAGAGTTCTCAAAACTTTTGGAGTATCATCCGATGGTATTTTGGGCTGATTTGTGCTTAGTATTTAGTTTAATATGTTAGCTACATTTTTCATGTTTACCACTTTTGGATCACTTAGCATATCTTGCCCTCGTTGCGAAAGGTAAATGCTCGCCTTGGCTACATACCTCAGTCGTTGTACTCAATGGCAACGGCGTGGGGGTGGGCCACCCAGTTTTTATCAGCCACCCTTATATGGGCCAACCGTCCCACATTAAGTACTAGGATGCTTGTTAAACGTCAACACAAAGTCTAAATAAAGCTAGTGACGAACCCGTGGTGCCTAATTCCCCCTTTTATAATTAAAAACCTCCAATTTAATTTCACAAATGGAAATAGGGACGTCCTAGATCCAAAACTACTGAATAAATGATTTTCATGTCACTCAACCCAATTGAAGGATATGAAATGGACTTCGATAATCCAAAATGAAATGTAAGAATGCTAATGACGTGCAATATGTCTCTCGTGTACAATTAATCATAGCATGGTATATAAACATGATATGACACACGGTACAACTTGCTAAAGCATCAAGCACAAGTGTGCGAAACATAATCATAACTTATGTGACATAGAATCGGACTATTGGCATGAGTTCACTTCATCAAAATTATCATTTTCATACATTAATCACTCCTAAAGTTCATATAAAATTCACATACTCAAGTCCCATAATGTAACATGCCATTCGCACACCTAACAAATTTTAAGTAATTATTCAATTGCTAGTTTTAAAGTTGTTACAATGTTTTGAAGTACTTAGATATAGATTTAATTTTTAAAATTTTTACTCCAGTTAGATAAAATTATTTCCTACAACTTTCATATTTATCACTAAGGTTAGATCCTAGGGCATGGGAGTCACTTAATTTATTTAAATAAAAACCGTTCAGCATTTTGCAGAGAAAAACACAGAAATTGGGCCTCTGTTGGCCACTATTTTGGGGAATCAATTCAAGGGATCAAGGTCTTATTGTTGGTGAGCTTTTTATTTTAAGGTGTCCCGTACAAATTTCATGTTTTGTACTAGAGCAAGTTATTCGGAAAAACTTTGAGATTTTGGCCAATTTATAAAAAGGGTTCAGTCAGCTTAAAAAGGGTCTGCAGAATATGTTTTTAACAGAGAGTGCTCAAAACCTTTGGGGTATCATCCGAGGGTATTTTGGGCTGATTTGTGCTTAGTAATTAGTTTAATATGTTAACTACGTTTTTCATATTTACCACTTTTGGATTTGCCCTCGTTGCGAAAGGTAAATGCTCGCCTTGGCTACATGCCTCAGTCGTTGTACTCAATGGCAACGGCATGGGGGTGGGCCACCCAGTTTTTATCAGCCACCCTTATATGGGCCAACCGTCCCACATTAAGTACTAGGATGCTTATTAAACGTCAACCCAAAGTCTAAATAAAGCTAGTGACGAACCCGTGGTGCCTAATTCGCCATTTTATAATTGAAAACCTCCAATTTAATTTCAAAAATACAAACTGGGACGTCCTAGATCCACAACTACTGAATAAATGATTTTCATGTCACTTAACCTAATTGAAGGATACAAAAGGGACTTCGATAATCAAACATGAAATGTAAGAATGCTAATGACGTGCAATATGTCTCTCGTGTACAATTAATCATAGCATGGTATATAAACATGATATGATACATGGTACAACTTGCTAAAGCATCAAGCACAAGTGTGCGAAACATAATCATAACTTATGCGACATAGAGTCGGACTATTGGCATGAGTTCACTTCATCAAAATTATCATTTTCGTACATTAATCACTCACAAAGTTCATATAAAATTCACATACTCAAGTCCCATAATGTAACATGCCATTCGCACACTTAGCAAATTTTAAGTAATTATTCAATTGCTAGTTTTAAAGTTGTTACAATGTTGTGAAGTACTTAGACATAGATTTAATTTCTAAAATTTTTACACCAATTAGATAAAATCATTCCCTACAACTTTTATGTTTATCACTAAGGTTAGATCCAAGGGCACAGGAGTCATTTATTTTATTTAAATAAAAATCGTTTAGCATTTTGCAAAGAAAAACACAGAAATTGGGCCTTTGTTGGCCACTATTTTGGTGCATCAATTTAAGGGATCAAGGTCTTATTGTTGGTGAGCTTTTATTTTAAGGTGTCCCCTACAAATTTCATGTTTTGTACTAGAGCAAGTTATTGGGAAAAACTTTGAGAGTTTGATCAATTTATAAAAAGGGTTCAGTCAGCTTAAAAAGGGTCTGCAGAATCTGTTTTTAACAGAGAGTTCTCTAAACCTTTGGGGTATTATCCCAGGGTATTTTGGGCTGATTTGTTCTCTGTATTTAGTTTTTAATGTTAGCTACATTTTTCATGTTTACCACTTTTGGATTTGGCTTCTAAAAAGTTGGGTTTTGGGTCTCACAAAAATTTGTGACAGCGAGGTCAGTCAGTCACTGAACCTTAACAGTAACTTTGGTGAGTGTTTGAACCTATAAAGACTACATTGTTTTGGCTCATTTTTGGTGGATAGAAAGATAAATATGTCCTCTACAAGTTTCATGTTTTGACCCAAGCTTGGTTCTGTGACACCCTACTCCCCGGGTATGTTGGGACATATGTAACTATAAATAAGGGACATATTTTAGCCGAACGTTCATAAATACTTAAGGTAGTTACTACATCATTAATGATTCAAAGATTGTTCAAAACACTTAATAAGTACAGTCATCCAGAAAACTTAACAAAAGTTACATCATGTCTGTGGAAAACTTGAACAAAAGATCAAAAAGAGACGTCCTACATCTTCAAACTGCGTCGTTGGGGTTGACCTGCTCCTGCCGCTCTCCCTCTTTTGCAAATTCTTCCCCTTCAATGAACCCACCTTCCTTCAAGGGCTCCCTCTTCGTCACCTATGGCATAAATGCCATGAGCCGGAGCCTAGAACCAAATTCCCTAAACCGTCTAACAAACTCGCGACAAGATATTCCACAATACATATCGTACAGCCCCCAATGCGAAGTTACAGGCTATTTATCATTTCTAACAGGATGAACATATATATAAGAACAAAAGAATGAGTGTGTGATGCAAATGAATGAAATGCAGATGCCCAATCCCCAAGTACTTCCAGAATAGTATCATGGACTCCACGCCGAGAATGACAGAGTAGATTTGATGGCTTTGCTCACTTAACCTATCCTAGTCTCGTTGCGAAAGGTATACGCTTGCCTTGGCTACATGCCTCAACCTTTTTACTCAATTGCAACGGCATGAGGACGGGCCTCCCAGTTTAGCAGCCTCCCTTATACGGGCCAACGGTCCCACATTAAGTATTAGGATACTCGTTAAGCGTCAACCCAATGTCTAATTAACAACAGGGATTTCAAAAGACACTTCACATTATTTAGAGTACAAAGATGAGGAATTTAGAACCGCCATAACTGGGCTCTTCTCCGAAGTTACCACTGCAGTAGGGTTAGGTCCGCCGAATTAGGCCCTTCTCCGAAATTACCTAATTTTCCCGTGTTAACTCCAATTCTATAATTTAACCACAACTCAAGGAACAACGAGAACCAAGGGGACATATACCCAACAAGTATGACCGAGGTTTAAAATAAGCAAAACAAGTGTACAGGATGCAACCCACAATCATAGGTACAAAAGAGACTCTAATAACCCACAATCATAGGTACAAAAGAGACTCTAATAACCCAAGATGCAAGTGTAGGAATGCTCATGATGTGCAATATACTTCTCATGCGCGCAAATAATTATAGCATGGCATATAAATATGATATGACACATGGTACAACTTGCTAAAGCATCAAGTACAAGCATGCGAAGTATAACCATAATTTATGTGACAAAGAATCGAATCATTGGCATGAGTTTATTTCATCAAAAGAATCATTTTCATATACTAATTACTTAAAAAGTTCATATAAGGTTCATACACTCAAGTCTCATAAGTAACACACCATTCAAACACTTAGCCAATTTTAGGTACAAGTTTAATTGCTAGTTTTAAAGTTACGATAGCGTTTTGAGGTACTTAGACATTGATTTAATTTTTAAAATTTTAACACCAATTAGATATAAATATTTTCTATAACTTTCATATTTATCACCAAGGTCAGTTCCTAAAGCAGAAAGGTCATTTATTTTATTTTAGTAAAAACGGTTCAGCAGTTTACAGAGAAAATCTTAGAAATTGGGCTTCTGTTGGTCACAGTTTTGGGGCATCAATTCAGGGAATTTAGGTCTGATTTTGGGTAAGGTTTTAGATTGAGTTGTCCCCTACAATGTTCATCTTTTGTGCTGAGGCAAGTTATTTAAAAAAAGTCTAAGATTTTGGCCAATTTATAAAGAGGGTCCAGTCAGCCTAAAAAGGGTCTGCAGAATGTGATTTTAACAGAGAATGTTCAAAACCATTGGGGTATCTCATCCGAGGGTATTTTGGACTGCTCTTTGCTCAGTACTTAGTTTAATATGTTACCTACATTTTTCATGTTTACCACTTTTGGATTCGGCTTCTAAAAAGTTAGCTTTTGGGTCTCTAAAAAATGTGTGACAGAGAGGTCTGTCAGTCACTGAACCTTAATAGAGACTTTGGGATGGGTTTTGACCTATCAAGACTTCATATATTTGGCTTCTTTTTGGTGAATAGAAAGTTAAATATGTCCTCTACAATTTTTGTGTTTTGATCGAAGCTCGGTTCTCATTCTAACATAAGCTTTTTGGGTCTGCCACTCAGAGTGGTCAAGATCTGGCACTCTTTAGTAAAAATGAGATATCTGGAGTGCTACCTAACGAAATCACTTCAAACTAATTTTTTATGAAAGATAACTCGAAAATCTATATCTGGACACAAAAATCACTTTAAGAACATTTTTGTGTATTTAGTTATGATGATTTAAAGTAGGTGGCAGAAAGTGAGTAAGTTTAGAAAATCAGTCTGCATAGGGTTTCGATTGCCTTGCTTATGTTGTGTACATTTTTGACATGTTTTCTTTGCATGCATGTTGTAAACTCACATAAGCCAAAAGTCCAAAACATGTTTAGGCCATCAAACTCAAAGATACACACATGCAAATACATACAAAGATTACTCATACGTAAATAGTCCCTAAATTACTTCTACGACGCCTTTTTGACTCATTCTTTGTTTTATTTTATTTTGCTAGGGTTTGTTATAGAGATGGATTGAGAGGTATCTTGGGGGAGAATATCAGAAGGTTTAAGGGAGTTGCTTACCTTATTTGAAGCTCAAATGGGTGAAGGAGATATGGACTTGGCTCTAATGACTTCCCATTGGTTCCTCCTTCTTCCTTTCTTCCTTCTTTCTTCTTCTCTTCTTCTTCTCTTCTTCTTCTTCTCATAGGACACTTAAATAACTTTTGGAACCTCTCTCTCTCACTCTCAGCCGAACCATATGCTAGAAAATGGAGGGGCTTAGGCCTTGTTTTGATAGAAAAAAAGTATAAATGGGTGTAATTATGGTGTTTATTTAAAATTTGAATTTTCTTAAACTTCCATTGGTTGCATGGGAGGTGGTATTTATTCCAGACTTACAAAAATCAGATTTTGGGGCAGGGGTTCGTCTATGGAAAGTTTGGGAGACTAAAAAGATGGTCTTGAGTTTAATTAGGGTTTTAAATGGTATTTTGTTGCATTTTTGTATATTTAATTGCATAAAATATTAATTTTATGTATCTAAACCTACTAAAACCTATTATATTAATGTATTTATAATTAATTTAGTCTTTCCATAATTTATCATAATTTTGATAGCAATTAAATAAATAAGTGTAGGCTTTTAAGCTAAATTTAGTTAGTTTGACTAGAATTGGCTTTTTAACTGATTTATTAAGTAGAGATTTTAACTAATTATTTGTTTAATTTTGTTGAGCTATATTATTATGTTATTATATATGTTACTTCTATAAAAGGTGCTTGATCAAAATAATGCTTAATTTATACATTATTTTCTCATTTTTAAGCTTAAAAAGACAAAAAGTAACTTTTTGGGCACAATTTCCTAGGTGGCCGGCCATGCAAGAGCATTTTGGTCATTTTTGTTGTTATTTTGTATTTTATTAATTAATTATATATAAATATCTTATTTTGGTTGTCCATGTGTCAACTTTTGAATTTTTTAGACTTTTTGCTGTACTAGGGGTAAAATGGTCATTTTACTTTAATTATAAGAATTTTTAATTTTTAATTTAATATATTATGCTATTTATTTAATTTAAGCTGTTTCGAGAGTTTTTTGAGTGTTAGGGTTTTGCCTCTGAGTATTTGGTCTCTTTTAGGGTTTTCGGATCATATTTAAGATTTCTGGGTTAATTAGGAATTTTGGGCAAATTAGGGTTTTTCGTGTTCATGCACCAACCTAGGTTTTCATTATCTATCCGTCGCTAATACTAGGGTTTGAGTCGGGTTGTTACAATCTAGGTGGTTAGTACTAAGGTCCGGACCGAGGTGTTACAATCTAACCCCCTAAAACAAATTTGGTCCTCGAAATTTCATGCGAAAGGTTGTGGATGATTACTTGCATTTTTTCTCTTCGAAGTTGTGTCCTTGAGTTGCTCATTATTGAAGGGGTGGACAAGGTTGGGTTTTATACGTTCATCATTTTGGGGAAAACGGTTGCTTAATCTTACTAATTTCTTAAATCGATCACTACGAAATTCTCAATAATCACATTGCATACTTGTGGCGCGAGAATTGTTTGTCTAGTGCTAACCTATAAGTCTTTGTCCTTCAAGCGTACTCTTTCTTGAAATAATGCAACAAGTCTAACTAACGTATATCTTAGAGTTTGCGGATTCAGGCGTACCTCCGATCATCAACAAATACTCCTTTTTCCCTTGTGAAGGCGAGTCTTTTGTCCATTGGTTTTCTTGTTGGTCAAGTTGTATCATTCTTCCCCTTAGTAGCGAGCATTCAAACTTCTTATGTCCGAACTTATTACAATTAAACCAGATCGTTGAGCTTGTCTCTTGTGAACGACGAACACTCCCTTCATCGCCCTCTGGTTGGTCAGGTTGCACCACCTTTTTCATGCCATTTGTTCCTTGTTGTAACAAATTTGTTTGATCTCTGCAACTCTGGTTTGGTTGACGGTGGTTGTAGTTCAGTTTTCCTCGTAGTGGGCACTCCAATCTTTTATGTCCGAGCCTATGGCATTGATAATAGATTTTTAACTTTGGTGCCCTTTTTCCTAGTTGTTCTAGTTGGTCATCTTGAGGATAAGGTTTCGAGCGTGTGATCTTCTTGTTATTTCGTAGTGGTCCTCCTTGATTGCCTTTCCCAATCCTCATTGGGCTGCATCATTTTATGTTCTGCCTGGTTGCACCTATTACAAGTTCTTACAGTTGGTTGTTGTTGCTTTGTGGCCTTGATCCAAACCTCAGTTGTTCAAAAAAGATTCTTCCTCTCATGTGTTGGGATATTCTGTACCCTTAGGTCAGATAAGTACCATGATCCTTCCTGGGGTACCTTCCCTTGCGATCGCTCCAAGTTAGCTGTTAGATCTTGCAAAATTCGTGCTAGGCTCGGGACTTCCACTTCCTTTTCAATTTCACTTAGTTTTGCTGAACGCCCATGGTTTTGTCTTTGTCCCGCCATCTTGTAGAAAGAGAAAAGAAAAGGGGGTCATTGAATTGTTTGCTAAAGTTGGTTCTACTTATAAGCATGACACTCAATCTGTTTTACTAGCATGAAAAGTCTTATCCAATAAGATCCTATAGTTCTTTACCATAGATTATTAACACAAGGCTACTATTCTGGGTTATATATAAATTTATGTTATTGTATTTCGGGTCTAGCAGGGATCTATTCCAACCAATCAATTTCTTTCTACTTCTATTATGTATACTGATAATCTCGAAGTGTTGTTCCCACATAACACTTCATATGATTGTAAAATCTAGTTGGGAGCTTGTTGTTGTAAACAGGTTTGGAGCCAAGATAAGAGCTTTCTTTAATTTTCCTTATTCATACCTTTAACATACTTTTGATGGTTCAGAACTGGGTGTTTAGACTATCCAGGTGAGATGCGGGTCTAGTTTAGGTATGGTAGAGAACTTAAGTTGGTGTAAAATCTCTCGGACATACTCTTTGCTTGTAGCTACCGATGTGTCGCAAGGTTTAACCAATAGAAAACGAGTGATCTTGGTGACGAAATCCATCATAACCTAAATGTTGTCGTTTCTTGCGGTGACCCATAGTAACTCAAATGTTGTAGATGCGATCGTAACGATCCTGGCAACGAAGTCCACAGTCACATGGTTTCGTTCCTATTATAGTCTTTCCAAGTGTTGTACCGTTTCTCTTAGCTTTTGCCGTTGTTCCTTCGCGTATTGGTACGTAGGGTTTGACTGTTCTTCTAATGACTGGATCGTTTCTCTCCGGTGGTTGGTCACTTTAAGGCAATTGATTAGGATAAAAGGTATGTCTGAGGCAAATATCGAGTCACGTAATCCATTTTGGTTCTTCATCAAACTCCTGATGGTCATATCGTTGTCAAAGATTCTCCATTGAAAGTGGGGATGGCCGGATTCGGATGTTATTATTTTGGTGAGAAAGCTGATGTAACTAATGATGTGTACGGGTACTCTTTCTTTATTTTCATACTAAGGGAATCCTAAACTTGAGGCGTGTCTCTTGTTTTTCACTTTCCTACTGTCGATATGAATCTTTTTCTTTATAGTTCGTTGGATGTGTGGGTCCACTGTGAACTAGTCTAGAAAAGTCTAAACTTTGTCACACAATGATGTCATGAGTCCCTTAGCGTGAAGCTATTGTTCCTAACTTTAGATTGTTGTTCTACTTGTTGGGTCCTTTGAAAAGGTGTAGCTAGTTGAATAATCCCTTTACTTTGTTATTCCTGCAGTCAGGGGTCTCGATCCTCAAAACTTTGTTAAATGCGAACGTTGACGTTACTCTAAGTTGTAATGTTGAGGAAAGATTGTCCTAGGATTCGAAGAGGTGTTAAGAGGTTCTCGTGCATTACCCTAGTCTTTCGTGAAGCGTCAAAGCCTACTAACTCGATATCCGGATGATTCATAGTTTCTCATAGACCTACGGGGCAAGGTTTTGAGGATTGACGGACAAAAACATACGTAGGATTTTGTAAGGATGGTCAGTTCAACTTTATTGGTCTCAAGGAAGGTGATCGTATGGCAGTGAATAGGTAACGTTTCGATGAGGAATTCAAATGGTACAAGCACGAGATGTAGCCGGGGTTAGAATACCTTAGGGTGAACTCCCAAATAGTTCAAAGGCAAGGGGTCATAGTTTAAAGAAATCACTGTTGACTCAGGTTGAGAGGTTAATTGAAGCTTAGGTGCATTGAAGAAAAGAGATCAGCACTTTATAAATATTACAAAAGGGAGGTTCTCGGGGTCCATCTGTGCAATATCAGAATTAGATAAAGGTATGTTTAAGCAACAGGTAGTCAAAATAGATATTTTTCCTGAAATTACGTTGGCCTAATGTATTTCAATTCAAGCATTCAAGTCAACTCCCTAGGTTAGGATTTTAAGAGTTCATAAAATTGCTTCAATCGGACATAGTATTGAAGTCAGGAATGAATGGTGGTGAAGGATCTCGGCAATATTGAACGACGTTGAGTTCTTCGAATAGAGAGCTAGTCCAAGGATGTTGGCGTGCATTGAAGGGCAATCAAAGGTGAAGGCATGACTTAACCAAGGAAAGCTTCAAGGACAATGGTATTTTCTAGGAGAAATTTCCCGATAAGGTTACTAACAAAACTTGAGTGGAGGAGAATCATCTATGAATGATACTGGGTAGCATTGTTGAGGACCGGTGCCAGTAGAAGGAAAGATAAGCAAAGAATTTTAACTGGCATAGAAGTTGATACAAGGGTTTGGGAAAGTAAACTCGTAAGGGTGATGTTACGGGATTTTAACGGTATTTTCCTCAGAACTTAGGCTACTCCTAGTACCTTATCATCTAGGAGTTAGTCGACTTGTTGATGGTTTGATTGTCTATCGACTATCTAAGAGAGTGTCGAGATTAGGGGATTGTTTCCATTCTTATTTTTCTTCATGTTTTTGGGATATTATAGATTTTAGTTTGAGAT
Source organism: Heliamphora ciliata (assembly GCA_032360265.1). Classification (NCBI taxonomy): domain Eukaryota; kingdom Viridiplantae; phylum Streptophyta; class Magnoliopsida; order Ericales; family Sarraceniaceae; genus Heliamphora; species Heliamphora ciliata. Next base: position 27,251 of record JAUMHN010204036.1, read on the forward strand.
TATGAGATAGATTATGATTTTGCGATAGTTTATAAGGAATTTAACAACGAATACTTGCAATTCATTCAACACGTAACTGGTACAAGGTTTTCAAAAAGTTCACATAACATACACACAACCTTCAAACAAGAGAAAAAGTACAGCGCCTAGCGTATTAAAGCCTAAACAAACAAACGCGGATAAAAATGGCGAATAGTTGCCTCGCGTTCCCAAGTCGCTTCGTAAATGCCGTAGCAATGCCACTGGACCTCCACGTACCAAATGTTACCTAGCCCTCTGCGAGCTTTATCTGTGATGGCCACCGGTACCTCTTTATAAGTTTTCAGATCATCGAAGTTGATATTTGAGCTACGTGGGTCAACGATCCCTCATTTATCTCTCGACATTGTTGTCTGCAGCCATCGAATCTTTACCAAATCTCTGAGTCGCTCCTTAAAGCCTGGTGGTACTTCCACTCGATATGTTGTTCTGTCGTGTTCTCCTAGAACCTTTAACGGACCTATAAATCGAGGGAAAGATTCTAGCTTCCTCCACCTCTTTGTCCTTTCCGGGAATACTCAGGCATAAACCCACTCGCCAATATGGTAGTCCTTGGAATAGTCTTGGCAGCTCCAGTAGGTTGTTGCATCTGTCTACTTGTCGTCCTCTGATTCGGGCGGTGGCGTCTCTAGTGGATCATAAAAGAAGGTGATGGATCGCTCCTCGCTCCTCGTTCTCATCTTCGTCCTCAAGTCCTTCCTTATCATTCGCTTCGAAGTCTATCTCGTCCCCTACTACGTCAGGTTCTTCGTTTGCTCCTACTTCCTTGTCCTCTTCCTGTGCTGGCCACTCATTCGAAAACATCCATGTTAATGAAAATACGTCAGTCGGGTTTTGCTCTTCGATAGGTTCTTCCTCGAAGTCTGAGTCGTCTGGTTCCGATGCTGCCCATGGTTTCCCAGCTGGTTCTACGTCGGATGCCATCCTAAGAAAGAAAGATAGAGAAAATTCTAAAGTAAATATTTTAAGTTGTTAAAATTATACATGATAACTTAATAGTACAGACACTCTACAGAGTTTTCTACGCTACAAAACTCGCGATCTCCCATTTCCCAAGGCCTGAAGGTTCACTAAACGTAGGCTTTGATACCAAGCTGTGACACCCCGTTCCCCGGGTATGTCGGGACATATGTAACTATAAATAAGGAACATATTCTAGCCGAATGTTAATAAATACTTAAGATAGTTACTACATCATTAATGGTTCAGAGATTGTTCAAAATACTTAATAAGTACAGTCATCCAGAAAACTTAACAAAAGTTACATCATGTCCGTGGAAAGCTTGAACAAAAGATCAAAAACAGACGTCTTACGTCTTCAAACTGCGTCGTTGGGGTCGACCTGCTCCTGCCGCTCTCCCTCTTTTGTAAATTCTTCCCCTTCAATGAACCCACCTTCCTTCAAGGGGTCCCTCTTCGTCACCTGTAGTATAAATGCCATGAGCCGGAGCCCAGAAGCAAATTTTCTAAACCTTCTAACAAACTCGCGACAAGATGTTCCACAATACATATCGTATAGCACCCAATGCGAAGTTACAGGTTATTTATCATTTTCAATAGGATGAACATATATATAAGAACAAAAGAATGAGTGTGTGATGCAAATGAATGCAATTCAGATGCCCAATCCCCAAGTACTTCAAGAATAGTTTCATGAACTCCACACCGGGAATTACAGAGTAAACCTGATGGCTTTGCTCACTTAACCTATCCTAGCCTCGTTGCGAAAGGTAAACGCTTGCCTTGGCTACATGCCTCAACCGTTTTACTCAATGGCAATGGCAATGGTGTTGGGGCGGGCCTCCCAGTTTAGCATCCTCCCATATACGGGTCAATGGTCCCACATTAAGTACAAGGATACTCGTTAAGCGTCAACCTAAAATCTAATTAATAACAGGGATTTCAAAAGACACTTCACATTATTTAGAGTACCAAGATGAGGGATTTAGAACCACCATAATTGGGCTCTTCTCTGAAGTTACCACCGCAGTGGGATTAGGTCCACCGAACTAGGCTCCTCTCCGAATTACCCTTCAAAACATCGTGGCAATGGGGTTTAGGTCCGCCATAATTGCGCTCTTCTCCGAAGTTACCACCGCAGTGGGGTTAGGTCCGCCGAATTAGGCCCTTCTTCGAAATTACCCAATTTGCCCGTGTTAACAGTACTTCTATAATTTAACCATAACTCGAGGAGCAATGGGAACCAAGCGGACATATACCCAACAACTATGACCGAGGTTTAAAATAACCAAAACAAACGTACAGGATGCAACCCATAATGATAGGTACAAAAGAGACTCTGCTAACCCAAGATGCAAGTGTAGGAATGCTCATGATGTGCAATATGATTTTCGTGTGCAAATAATTATAGCATGGCATATAAATATGATATGACACATGGTACAACTTGCTAAAACATCAAGTACAAGTATGCGAAGTATAACCATAATTTATGTGACAAAGAATCAAATTGGGTAATTACTTAAAAAGTTTATATAAGGTTCACACACTCAAGTCTCATAAGTAACACACCATTCAAACACTTAGCCAATTTTAGGTACAAGTTTAATTGCTAGTTTTAAAGTTGCGACAGCGTTTTGAGGTGCTTAGACATTGATTTAATTTCTGAAATTTTAACACCAATTAGATGAAAATATTTCCTATAACTTTCATATTTATCACCAAGGTCTGTTCCTAAAGCAAAAAGATCATTTATTTTATTTTAGTAAAAACGGTTCAGCAGTTTATAGAGAAAATCTAAGAAATTGGGCTTCTGTTGACCACGGTTTTAGGGCATCAATTCAGGGTCTTTAGGTTTGATTTTTGGTGGGATTTTAGTTTGAGATGTCCCCTATAAGTTGCATGTTTTGTGCTAAGGCAAGTTATTTAGAAAAAGTTTAAGATGTTGGCTAATTTATGAAGAGGGTCCAGTCGGCCTAAAAATGGTTTGCAGAATGTGATTTTAACAGAGAATGTTCAAAACCATTGGGGTACAATCCGAGGGTATTTTGGGCTGATTTTTTCTCAGTAATTAGTTTAATATTTTAGCTACATTTTTCATGTTTACCACTTTTGGATTCGGCTTCTAAAAAGTTTGGTGTTGGGTCTCATAAAAATGTGTGACAGAGAGGTCTGTCAGTCACTAAACCTTAACAGAGACTTTGGGAAGGCTGTTGACCTATCAAGCCTTCATAGTTTTGGCTCTTTTGTGGTGGACAGAAAGACAAATATGTCCTCTACAAGTTTTGTGTTTTGACCTAAGCTCGGTTCTCATTATAACTTAAGGTTTTTAGGTCTTCAACTCAGAGTGGTCAAGATCTGACACTCTTTAACAAAAATAAGATATCTGGAGTGCTACCCAACGAAATCACTTCAAAATAATTTTGTATGAAAGATAACTCGAACATCTAAATCTGGACACAAAAATCACTTCAAGACCATTGTTATGCATTTAGTTATGATGATTTAAAGTAGGTGGCAGAAAGTGAGTAAGTTCAGAAAATTAGTCTGCTTAGGGTTTCGATTTCCTCGCTTATGTTGTGTACATTTTTTACATGTTTTCTTTGCATGCATGTTGTAAAATCACATAAACAAAAAGTTCAAAACATGTTTAGGCCATCAAACTCAAAGATACACACATGCAAATACATACAAAACTTACTCATACATAAACAGTCGCTAAATCACTCCTACAACGCCTTTTTGACTCATTCTTTGTTTTATTTTACAAGGGCTTGTTATAGAGATGGATTGAGGGGTATCATGGAGGAGAATATCATAAGGTTTAAGAGAGTTGCTTACCTTATTTGAAGCTCAAATGGGTGAAGGAGATATGGACTTGGCTCTAATGACTTCTCCTTGGTTCCTCTTTATTCCTTCCTTCCTTCTTTCTTCTTCTCTCCTTCTTCTCCTAGGACACTTAGATAACTTTTGGAGCCTCTGTCTCTCACTCTCAGCCGAACCATATGTAGGAAAATGGAGGGGCTTAGGCCTTGTTTTTATAGAAAGAAAGTATAAATGGGTGTAATTATGGTGTTTATTTAAAATTTGAATTTTCTTAAACTTCCATTGGTTGCATGAGAGGTGGTATTTATTCAAGACTTACGAAAATCAGATTTTGGGGCAGGGGGTTTCTGCTATGGCAGGTTTGGGAGACTAAAAAGCTGGTCTTGAGTTTAATTAGGGTTTTAAATAGTATTTTGTTGCATTTTTGTGTATTTAATTGCATAAAATATTAATTTTACGTACCTAAACCTACTAAAACCTATTACATTAATGTATTTATAATTAATTTAGTCTTTCCATGATTTATCATAATTTTGATAGCAATTAAATAAATAAATGTAGGCTTTTAAGCTAAATTAAGATAGTTTGACTAGAATTAGTTTTTTGACTTATTTATTGGGTAGAGATTTTAAATAATTATTTGTTTACTTTTGTTGAACTATATTATTATATTAGTATATATATTACTTGTATAGAAAGTGTTGGGATAAAATAATACTTAATTTATACATCTTTTTTTCATTTTTAAGCTTGAAAAGGCAAAAAAATAATTTTTTGGGCACAATTTCCTAGGTGGCCGGCCATGCAAGGGCATTTTGGTCATTTTTGTTGTTATTTTGTATTTTATTAATTAATTGTATATAAATATCTGATTTTGGGTGTCCATGTGTCAACATTTAATTTTTAGGACTTTTTGCTATACTAGGGGCAAAATGATCATTTTACTTTAATTATAGGAATTTGTGATTTTTAATTTAATATATTATGTTATTTACTTAATTTAAGCTGTTTCGAGACTTTTTTGATTGTTAGGGTTTTGCCTTTAAGTATTTGGTCTCTTTTAGAGTTTCCGGGCCAAATTTAGGGTTTCTAGGTTAATTAGGGTTTTTGGGCTAATTAGGGTTTTCCTTGTTCATGCAGCAACCTACGTTTCCATTATCTATCCGTCGCTAATACTAGGGTTTGAGCCGGGTTGTTACAATCTAGGTAGTTACTACTAGGATCCGGATCGGGGTGTTACAGGTTCTCACTCTAACTTAGGGGTTTTAGGTTTGCAATTCAAAGTGGTCAAGATCTAACACCCTTTGGCAAAAATGAGATTTCTAGAGTTCTACCCAACGAAATCACTTCAAACTAATTTTGTACGAAAGAGAACTAAAACATATAAATCGGGACACAAAACTAACTTTAAGACCATTTTTCTACATTTAGTTATGGTGTTTTAAAGTTGGTGGCAAAATCTTGGTATGCCCAGAAAGCCAAGTAACTTAGGGTTTTGATAACTTAGTTAATGCGATGTCCATTTTTATTGTGTTTTCTTTGCATGCATGATATAAACTCACATAAACCAAAACTCAAGAATACACGCATACAAACACATGCAAAGTTTGCTCATACATAAACAACGCATAAACTACTCCTACGACGGCTTTTTGAGTTATTCTTTGTTTTTTCTTCTTAGGGTTGATTATAGAGATGGATTGAAGGTTATCTTAAGGGAGAATATCAGAGAATTTTAGAGAGTTTACTTACCTCTTTTGATGCTACAAATATTGAAGAAGAATAGGCTTTGGCTTTAGTGCTTCCTTCTTAATTCCTCCTAGCTCTCTCTTCCTTCTTCCTTCCTTTAAATTGATTTTTCTTCAATTTTATTGGTTGCATGGGAGGTGGGAGTGGCTTGAGAGATTTATTTTCAGACTTGGGGCAGATAAATTTTGGCCAAGCCTCTTTGGGAGACTAAAAAGCTGATTTTTGCATTTAATTTGGGTTTTAAATTATGTTTTGGTACCATTTTGTGGAAGAATATGCATAAAATATTAATTTTATATATCTTTTTAGTGTCTAAATCAGCTAAAACCTATTATATTAATGTATTTATAATTAATTTAGGCTTTTCATGATTTATTATAATTTTGATAATAATTAATTAAATAACTGTAGGCTTTTAAGCTAAATTAAGTTATTTTAACTAGAATTGACTTTTTGGCATATTTATTGCATAGAGACTTTAAATAATTATTTGCTTGCTTTTGTTGATCTACGTTATTATATTACTATATATATTTCTTGTATAAAAAGTATTAGGTCAAAATAATGCTTAATTAATACATTTTTTCTCATTTTTAAGCTTAAAAAGACAAAAAAGTAACTTTTTGGGCACATTCTCCTAGGTGGCTAGCCATGCAAGGACAATTTTATCATTTTTATTGTTATTTTGTATTTTATTAATTAATTGTATATAAATATCTGATTTTAGCTGTCCATGTGTCAAATTTTGGATTTTTAGGACTTTTTGCTATATTAGGGGCAAAATGGTTATTTTTCCTTAATTATGAAAATTTTTTATTTTTAATTTAATATTCCATATTATTTACTTAATTTAAGCTATTCCGAGACTTTTTTATGTATTAAGGCTTTGCCTCTGAGTATTTAGCCATTTTGAGATTTTCGGGTTAATTAGGGTTTCTTCTATTCATATAGTAACCTAAGTTCTCATTGTCTATCCGTCGCTATTACTAGGGCTTGAGCTGAGTTGTTACAATCTAAATGATTATTACTAGGGTCTGGATTGGGGTGTTACAGTGCACGACGATGACATTGTGCGTTTTCGTTAATTTCGTCCAGAAAAGCAAACGAACACAAAAAGTCGTTCGTTTCCATGAACCCCGATGATATTACGCATTTTTGTTCATTTTCATGCATAAATGCAAACACACTCCAAAAATTGTTCATTTTCATTCACTGCAATGATATTGTTCATTTTCGTTCATCGAATCAAACACACTCTTAAAATCGTCCATTTTTGTGCACCGCAATGACATTGTGCATTTTTGTTCATTTTCGTCCATAAAAGTAAACACACTCCAAAAATCGTTCATTTTATGCACCGTGATGATATTGTGCGTTTGATTCATTTTCGTTCCAAAAGAAAACACACTTCCAAAAATGTTAATTTTCGTGCACCACGATGACATTATGCGTTTTCGTTCATTTTTGCGCATAAACGTGAAGACACTCCCAAAATCGTTCATTGTGGTGCACCGTGATGATGATATGCGTTTTTTTTCATTTCCGTGCATAAAAGCAAGGACCCACGAAAAATCGGTTATTGTCGTGCACCACAACGACAATATGCAGTTTTATTCCTTTTTGTGCGTAAAAGCAAAGACACTCCAAAAATGGATCATTGTCCTACACTATGATGACGATATGCATTTTCATTCATTTTCGTGCATAAAATCCAACACACTCCAAAATCGTTCATTTTTGTGCACCACGATGATATTACGCGCTTTTAGTTCTTTCTCGTGCATATAAGCAAACACACTTCATAAATAATTCATTTTCGTGCACCGCGATGACATTGGGCGTTTGCATTCATTTAGTCCATAAAAGCAAATGCACACAAAAAATCGTTCATTTCCATGAAGTACGATGATATTAGGCGTTTTTGTTCATTTTTGTGCATGAAAGCAAACACATTCCAATAATCGTTCATTTTTGTTTATTTTCGTGCACAAAAGCATAGCCACTCCAAAAATCGTTTATTGTCATGCACTGCGATGATGATATGCTTTTTCGTTCATTTTTGTGCATAAAAGCAAAAAACTCTCCAAAAATCTTTCCTTATTATGCACTGGTATGTTAATATGCGGTGTCATTCATTTTCGTGCGTAAAAGCAAACATACACCAAAATCGTTCATTTTTGTACACCGTGATGATATTGTGCACTTTAGTTTGTTCTCGTGCATAAAAGAAAAACACACTCTAAAAATCATTCATTTTTGTATACGAGGATGACATTGTGTATTTTTGTTCATTTCATCCACAAAAGAAAACGCACACAAAATATCGTTCATTTCCATGAACCCCGATGATATTACTTGTTTTTGTTCATTTTTGTGCATAAAAGTAAACACACTCCAAAAATCGTTCATTTTCATTCACTGCGATGACCATGTTCGTTTTCGTTCATTTTCGTTCATCAAATCAACCACACTCTCAAAATCCTTCATTTTTGTGCATCGCGATAACAATGTCGTTTTTGTTCATTTTCGATCGTATAACCAAACACACTCAAAAAATAGTTCATTTTGTGCACCATGATGATATTGTGAGTTTTCATTCATTTTCGTTCCAAAAGCAAACACACTTCAAAAAAATGTTTATTTTCGTGCATAAAAACAAACACACTCCAAAAATTGTTGATTTTCGTGTACTGCGATGACAATATGCATTTTTCTTCATTTTCATGCATACAAGAAAACACACTCCAAAAAGGGTTCATTCTCGTACACTGCGATGATATTGTGTGTTTTTGTTCATTTTTGTGCATAAAAGTAAACACACTCAAAAAATCGTTCAATTTTGTGTACCGCGACGACAATAGGTGATTTCGCTCATTTTCGTGCATAAAAGCGAACACACTTCAAAAATCATTCATTTTTGTGCATCGAATGATATTTTGCGTTTTTATTCATTTTTGTCCCTATATACTTTTTCGTTCATTTTCGTGTATAAAAGCAAACACTTTGCAAAATATTTCATTTTTGTGTCCCAGGATGTTAATATGCGTTTTCGTTCTTTTTCAAGCATAAATGCAAACACACTCCAAAAATTGTTAATTTTCGTGTACCGCGATGACAATATGCGTTTTTATTCATTTTCATGCATAAAAGCAAACACACTAAAAAAAGAGTTCATTTTCATGCACTGCAATGATATTGTGCATTTTTGTTCATTTTCATTGCGTAAAAGCAAACACACTTTAAATATCGTTCAATTACGTGCATCACGACGACAATATGCGTTTTCATGCATAAAAGCAAATACACCCCAAAAATCGTTCATTTTCGTGCACCACAATGATATTGTGTGTTTTTGTTCATTTTCAGTGCGTAAAAGCAAACACACTTTAAAAATCGTTCAATTATGTGCATCACAACGACAATATGCGTTTTCATGCATAAAAGCAAATACACCCCAAAAATCGTTCATTTTCGTGCACCACAATGATATTGTGTGTTTTTGTTCATTTTTATCCTGAAAGAAAACACACATTAAAACATGTTCATTTCCGTGCACTGTGATTACATTAAGCGTTTTGTTCATTTTCGTGCATAAAAGGAAAGACACTCCAAAAATAATTCATTGTCATGCTGTGTTGCCCCAAATCTTGGGAGCATCTAGAGTAACAATTAACTAATAGAGCTGCGAAAATTAAATAACGATAATACCCATGCATGCCAAAAGCAGATATTATAGAGCTATATAATAGAGACCCAAAAAAATAATAATAAAGTGTGCTTAACAGAAAATATTAAGAAAATTAACACTAAGTCTGGTGGTCCAAAAGTCAAATGTAGTAGACTTGTAGAAATCCCACTCAAAGGAGCCACAGTTCCACCGCTTCTGGTGTAGGGTGGTCGACGGGAACTTTTGGATCCTCAAAATCTAGCATGGAATGCCGTGAGCTAAAACCCAAAAGGAACAACGTAGATATACAAAATTTTTCCAAATACAGGTTAAAACATCGTAAACAGGATGACAAGATAATTGCGACAATGAACATGATGAGAATGATGCAATCAATTAAAATTTTTTATTCTAGTTAAAAACTTAAGTTATTCTAGGTTCTCTCAAACTGGGGTGAACCATCCTAAACCTCATGATCCTAGCTACACTGATTAAGTCTACTGATCAACGAAAAGCGTTCCTTCAGCTGTGGGATGACTTTGTAGCGGACTAGGTGTCCAGCCGAGTCATCACTGACAGCAAGGTGTCAGTAACGGTTTGGCCCTTAGATCTTAGGTTAAGGTTTAGCACATGATCGCGTATTCTAACACCTATTATTACGCCATCTGAACCACCATCACCAATAATACAATTTATCAACGACAATGTGCATTTAGCACTTGTGGCAAATCCTCCCAAATTATGAGACCCTGACCTTTTTTTTATTTTTGGAATGATTTAAGTATTGATGGAGTTGGAGTTAACACTTGACCTTAGTGTTGTTTTAGGTGCATATTTGGGCCTATGCATGGACACCAAAAAAGTTTCGTGAAATTTCAGTGGTGGTTTAGTTGACCGAGGGTGGTAATTCAGTCAACTTACTGGACAGTGTGGAGGTTCAGTCGATTGAAGTGGGGAGTTCAATCGACTGACCGTGGTGGCAGGGTATTTTCGAGATTCTAGTAGCCCTTTTCAGTCGACTAAGCTGGGTGGTTCAATTGACTAACCTCCTGTGTTTGGTGTGGCCTATAAATATCAGTATTTTAAAGGATATTTTTAGATTTGGATTTCTTCGAAGCTAAGTTTCACATAAAAGCTCCACCTTCTCTTTAGTTTTTGGTGGGCTTAGGGCTTGGTTTTTAGCTAGCAGACAGTGGATTCTTAGTATCCATGCCGGGGGCTTCGTGTTCATCCGGACGAAATCTCGTTTCGTCGAGGTTTATTTTTTGAGGCGTCTAATTTTTGGCTCAACGAGGTAGGATCCTAGTGTTGGAGGCAAGACTGCCAAGATTTTTATTGTTGCAAATGATTAACGAAAAAAATTAACTGAATGGGCAAACGCCAAAATAGGCTCCAGATAAAAATTTTGACGATAAACGATTAAAATAAAATCTGTGCATCTGAAGTTAATTTAGAAGAATACCTTTTTACCGGTCGAATCTTCAACTACGATTTGAATATGAGTTGAAGCTCCTGTCAGATCTTCTATTGTATTCTCTTATGCGATTTTTGAATGTAGGGTGGGCAACAATCTATCAAGAATGCGTACCGACAGACCCTGGACAGCTTTAGTCTTAGAAGACAAGTTATGAAAGTGGTTCAGCTTTGTAATAACCCGAGCTCAGGAATATGAATAGAAAAGAAAGAACATCTCAAAAGAAACCAAATCTCGAACCTAAGTTCAGTAAGAAGAACTGGCCTGACCGTTTAACTTTTTTGAGCCTGAGACCCAGGATAGAGAGGGAACCACACAAGCATATATTAAAGTCCTAATATTGAGGTTAAGAACTCAAGGTTATATGACCAAGTTTTTAAGACAAGAGTTATGCTCGAAAGGTCTTAAAAATTTAAATTTTGACACATGGATACCCTAAATCAAGGATTTAAGTACAATTAAGTAGAAAAGGACAAATAATATCAAAAATGATAAAAATATCCCTTTTTGGCTGACCACTTTGGGAAGAGTGCCAAAAAGTAGTTTTTTGCTTTCTTTTTAGTTAAAATGATGAGAAAGGTATTAAATTAAGCATTATGATGATCCAATACTTGTTGAACAAGTAATATACATAATAATATGGTGTTAAAGGTTAACAAAAGAAAACAAATTATTATTGAAATTCATACACAACAAAATAAGTTAAAAAGTCAAATATTGCAAAAATTGATTAATTTGACTTAAAAGACTAAATCTATTTAATTAATTGCTATGGGAACTATGATACTACATGGAAATACTATATTTATCATAAACATACTAAAATAATAGGTCTCAATAGGAAAAGACACCAAAAAGTTACATCAAATTAACTTTTAATACACTTTCTTGCACAATAAGGGCACAAAAATCAAGAAAAACCACTTGATTGATGGGGGATCAAATTTTTGTCCCCCAAATTGACCCCTAGCTGTATTTATCTTCCTCAAATCTGATTTTGTTCCCTCAAAACTTGAACTAAATTAATGAGCCCAAGTGAAAGAAAAGAAAAAAGTACAAAAATTTAATTATTTTGTTCCCTAGCTCTTTCTATATAAAATAAGCCCAAAAACCTTCTTCACCCTTGATATTTCGGTGGAGAGAGAGGGAGAAAGACCATATTGTTAGTGTTCTTGAGGGTCCATAGATGTTTGAGAGAAGAAAGAAGAAGAAGAAGAAGAAGGGATCCAAGAAAGGGATCTTTGGAGACCAAAGTTCCAAAAGCCAAGTCCTACTAGTTTTCTACCATGTTTTGATCTCTTAAACGTGTAAGTAAAACCTATAAATCTTATGTCTAATATCTCTCAAAATATCCCCCAACACATCCCTTTAAACACTCTAATAAAATCGACAACTGAAAACAAATCGAAAAGGCATCGTAGTTAAAAATTTGGGGCTGTTATGTTTATGGGTGATATCAGATGTTGTTGTGTGTGGTTATCTTTGAATTTGATAACCTATAAGTGTGCTGGAGTCTTGGTATTAATGTCTAAAATACAAGCATGCAAAGAAATAGAACAAAAACTTGACATTACATAAGTAGAAGACTTGGACCCTAAGAGATTTGATTTTCGAGAACATAGATGTTTCTACCCTTAACTTTGGAATGCCATAACTCAATGTAGAAAGTTGATCTAAGCATGTTCTTTATGTCCTGATTTATATTTTTGTGTAATCTTTCATCCAAAGTTGGTTTCAACTCATTTGAATAAGTAGAACTCGAGATATTGCAATTTTACCAAAGTGTGTTGTTTTTCGACCAGTCAAAACCACCGACCTGAAAACCCTAGTTTTCAATGACATCTGAACTTGGGTCAAAACTTGAAAGTTCTAGATAACATGTATATCTATCTACCCACCGAAAATGAACACCAAATGTTGAAATACTTGTTTGTAGCCCTCAAGGGACACTTCTGTCACATATTTGTTTGTAGCCCAAATCCCCTATGTTTATTGATCTATTCCAAAGGTGGTCTACATGAACTTTGTATCTAACATATTGAAATACTTGCTGCCCAAAAATCAGACCTTAAAGCCTTAGGATGATTCCCTAAAACTGTTTCAAACCCTCTGTCCAAAACCAGCTCTGCTGAGTTTTGGCAGCTGACAGAACCTATATTATAAAATGGCCAAAACGTCTAAATTGTTCCAAATAACTACCCTTAACTCTAAACATGAAACTTGTAGGGGACATATTGAAGTAGAACATACTAAAAAATGGGCTCATTTGGACTTGATATAGTACCTCAAAACCGAGACCAGCAGAGACACGTTTTTCACCAATTTTCTGAGCAAGTGCTGAACAGTTTTTGTTTCCGCCAAGTCTTTCACCTAGTTGCCTTAGGTTTTGGCCTTGGTGTAAAACATAAAAGTTGTAGAGAATATTTTATTCTAAATTTTCACCAAAAATAATAATCCAACTTCAAGTCTAAGTACCTCAAAATGCTGCGGTACTTTAAAATTTAATGATTGGGAGAGAGTAATAAATGGTTAAGTTAAACCCTTAAACAAGTGAATGATTGGGCAAGTACGTAGTACCCTTTAACCTAAAAAGAAAGTAACCATGGTTCCTAAAATCAAGAAAATATTCAATGGTCAGAATCGTTTTAGTACTTCACGTTTTAAGAGGGGTAGAACTCCGTGTTGACGGTTAAGTCATGTTTACTTGCTAGGCATGTAAGTTTTGTTACCGAAGAAGCAAGCTTAGCTCGTTGACAAAGGTTCGGTTCGTACGCATATTAAGATAAGGTGAGAGTGCTTAGCTATTATCTTGAACTTAAGTTTATGTAAATGATGCTTAAAAATTCTTTGAAGCACGTGTTTTGAACTATGACTAGTATGACGATCACATGAACATGTTGTTTTAAAAACCATTATGTTTTTAATTCATGTGTGCTATCCACGGTATTTTGAGCTAGCATGATGTTACTATGAAAGTATGGTTAATGTTGTGTGGTTGTTCCAAAGTGTTAAGTTACAAGAGTTTTTGGCCCTTTTATATCCCATTATGAGGGAGGTTACCCAACTATGGGTTTTTTATTTATCCCTATAGGGGAGGTGTCCCATTAAGCGGGGGTTTTTACCTTAAAGGTTTTTGGGCTAAGTCCCGGGTTATAGCACACACCACTCATACTTGGTGGAGAGTGGCCCTCATTCCATCACGTTGTTATTCATGCATTGTAAATTGAGGTTGCGGTACTGTTGGAACTCTTGGTCGTGAGATTAACGACTACTTGGACACTATTGGGGTTTGGGTCTAATTTTGAGAAAGTTATTTTGCATTTTAAATTTGTGGTGGTTAAGCCTGCAACATATTTCTGTTTGCAATACTGAGAATGTTCTATATAATCTATGATATTTTTCATGTTCAAGCAAATGCATCTATTTTTATATTTTCATGGAAAATGTGATGAACTATTTTTAGAAAGAGTTTTAAGTTATCCTTAACTACGTAACTGTCTTTTCTGTTCTTGATAATGCTAAGTGCGCTCTCTTATAACCTCTGTGGTTGCAGATACCAGGAACGGCTAGGAGTTGGTCCACCACAGGCGTTGTCGAGTAGTTTTGGTTCGGGTGTTGGGATTTTGTTTTGGTTCAATTTTCTTTTGTTTAGTTTTTAGTTTTGGCAGAGCTTCATGTATAAGACCCTGGTAGTTTTTTGATGTTTTAGAAGTAATGTATGCTCTTGGGATGGCGAGTCCCTAGTGACTTATGTTTGGTCTCTTAATATCTTTATCTCTTGTCTTTCTCTTTGGCCGTCGGTCTGCGGTGGGATCACATCCCTTTGTACAGGTTTGGTGCCTTGCGGGAGCGGGATGTTACATTTTGGTATCAGAGCCCTAGGTTATAGGTTCTGTAAACTTGTCAGAGTATGGTCTGTGGTGGACCATAGGTTAAGCGTGACATCTCGTGGTCTATTGAGAAGAGTGGTTTAGGCCTGGGGTTGTCTTACCTTTGCCTTCGGGTATCTGACTGACTGGTATTGAGGTCCATTTGGAAAACACATTCTGCAGACGCAGGGTCCTAATTAGAAGTCTAAACAAGTTATCAGATTGGGGAGATAACCCGAGATGGGTCTTGTGTTGCGTCTGTTTGCGAAGTTTAAGTGGTTTATCAGATTAAGAGGGACGACCCTTGTGTCATTGAAACCTTTCGTAGACAGTTTGTTAATATCCTTATGTTTATAAGTTGGACTCCTGTATCAAGCCCTAAATCATAGCTTTCCTACGATAAGAAGGAGCATGGAGAAACTCGAACGGAGCGTCATTCAACCCGAACCAGTATAATAAGGTACAACAAGAAGAATCTCCACAAGTGGGACCGATAGAACCTGATCCAACTGCTAGGATGTTGGAGGCGATCGTAAAACTAACCAAACAGAACGCGAGTTGGATCACGATGCGAGCTGAGAGAACCAGTAACCCCTTAATCATACAATTTAAGAATCTGGGTGCAAAGGAGTTCATAGGAACCCTTAGCCCTGCAGAAGTAGAAAATCTAATTGTAGAATGTCGTGCGTATTCTGGATAGGTAGGGGGTAGATGCAGCTAATAGATTTGACCTCGTAGCTTTTTTTGTTTAGCGCAGAAACATACCACTGATAGGAAGCCATGGAACGGTTCTTGAAGATGCTAATACCAAGAGTTGAACATCCCGTACCCCAGAGAATCACTTGGGATCGTTTTGAGAAAACGTTCGACGTGCAGTACAAGCCCATAAACTACAAGCGTGAGAAGGAGCAGGAATTCATCGACCTAAAATAAGACAGGATGACTGTGGCAAAGTTCGAGATGAAGTTTACTGAGTTGTCACAATATATCACCCAGCTTATACCTGATGAGGAGATAAGGTGTAGAAGGTTCAAGAATGGATTAAGTTTTTGGATTAGAACAAGGATGACAGTTCTCGAGATGAACAACTACACAAGACGGCTGAACATAGTGCAAGATGAATTGCAATGTGAGCCAGAAGGACCGGTAACTCTTTAGTTAAACAATTCAAGAATTTGGGTACCAAGGAGTTTGTGGAAACAGTTAGTCCCGCTGACGCTAAAAATTGCTTGAGCGGTGCGCACTGGTGGAGTGCGCATTTTAGACAGACTGAGTTGTTCATGTGGTAAGTTCTTAAGTATCAATTTATATTCATTTGACATTGTAGACACCCCAATATGACCCCACCCAATATTAGGTGGATCCGATGATGAAAACAGGTGGAACAAGTGCTTTTGTTCGATTCTCGAGAAATGATCCAAGCTCGAAATTTGAACCTTAACCATCAAAAACCTTCAAAACCAATAACTTGTTGTCCAAGCAATTCCCAAACATGGCGACCGCCAACTCCATTATGACGACCGCCAATAGAACCTTATGGAACCTTTTCCAACATGGCGACCGCCAACTCCAACATGGCGACCGCCAATTCACGTTGTGGCGGCAGCCAACTCCAAATGGCCTAGCGTGTCTAAAAACGTGTCAACATCTCATTGGTTGAAGAATTCTATAAATACCGTACCTCTGGTATATTTACAAGGACAGAAAATTAGAGAGAGGTTTAGTGAGAGAAATTCTGCCGAAACGCCGAGTAATTTCGAGCCTCGACGCCGAAACCCTACCGATATACCGTAAGCCGAGTCTCCGAAGTCCTACAACCCTAGCTGGGATCACTACCCGAGAATTAGAGCATTGGAGCACATTTTCCAATTTGAGGATTCCGTAGCAATCTAGGTATCCCGCTTTTGGATCCCCCGTCCTTCTAGCTCTATTTTCTCTCTTTTGGAGCAATCGGATTAATATTCATTTATTTCTATCAACTACATTCTTGCATTACTTATTAGTTGCTATGTTTATGTTTAAATTCAAGTTTTAACTTACTTGTTTATTTATTTGCTTATTTATATTAAAATTTAACTAAAATAATTAAATAGTGCTAATATTTCTCGCGATTGCAATTTACAATGTTGTTAATCGTTATAATCTAAGCACTTACATAAAAATGGTTGTAATAGTCAATATTACACCCATTTAATTTAAATACTCCATTTCTTTTCTTTTCTTTCTTTTTATGTTAATTTAATATTCTAGCTTTCATTTTCATTTTCTTTTTTTTTAGTTAAGTGTCTTTTCTTTTAATAGCATTCCATTTCTTTTTTTTTTTCTTTTCTTCAATATTAATGTTTCATTTAGCTTATTGTAATTTCCTTTTAATGTACCATTTATTTCTTTTTCTTTTTTTTTTCTTACAATATTAGGTTAATGTTCTTTTATTAGCATTTTTTTAATATTCAAGCTTTCATTTTCCATTCTCCTTTTCTTTTAATAATAGTATAGTTTATTATTAGCTTTCATCTCTTTATAAAATTTCATTTAGCATTTCTTTAGTATTCATTTTTCTTACGAAATTCAATTTTCTTTTTCTTTTTCTATGATTACATTTTTTTTTCATAGCACTTACTTTATTTTTATCTTTTATTTTGAAACCCAAAAATCACAAAAAGACTTTCAAGCTATTTCCTCCTTTTAATAAGATTAAGACTCTTTTATTCATTTCATTTATTTTATTTTTTTTTCTTTTATTTCCTTTTAAAATATAAAATATGAATAGTTAGATTTTTTTATTAATAGCATGTTCTAATTTTTTTTAAACCCCTTTTTCTTTTCTTTTGGAATCTTAAATTCTATTTTGTTACAAAACTCTTGTTTTTTCTTTGTTAGTAGACTTTCTTTTAATGTAGAATTTTATCCTTTTTTTTATGCATTTCTCATTTCTACCTAATTTGCTTTGATAACATATATGTTTTGATAATTTTCAAAATCATGCCTAGAATACATTAGCTTATTTTTGTTTGCAATCTATGTTTAAGTAATTTTAGCAACTTTAGCATATTTTCTATTCTTTTAACTAAATCATACTAGTTTAGGTTGTTTAAACAATATTGCATGTGGATATGTATACCATGTATTCTTTAATTAGAAATTACATGCCATAGGACTTAGGATTTTACCATTTTATTTGTTTTGATTTGGAGTGCTATGTACATATATTATGTATTTTTCATAGTTGATTTTGAATGTTCTCTCTTTACCTCTATTTTCTTTATTTGCATGCATTTGAGAAATCATATTAAAGAACCAATGATGATTAGTAGAGGCCAACCTTACGGTTGGGCGAACGGGGCGCCTAACACCTTCTCCGATTTGTACCTTAGCTCCTGAACCCTCTTTATTGGGTTAACGTTTTAAAGATTAGTAGCCAATTTAATTTTTCTTAGTTTTTCTCGAAAACTAAGTGGTGACTCTATTTTCAACAAAAGGGGTTCTTTTAAAATTTGGTTTTCAAGGTGTTAAACGATTTTTCTAAATATTCTTTGAATTCCTTATTTTTGAACATTTTTCAAATGACCCCTAAATTCCAAAGCCACAGTATTTTCTGGCGACTCTGCTGGGTACTGATTTATAAAATCAAATAAGAGAGCTAGACTTGAAAACATCATTGGTTCTTAATATGTATCTCTCATCTGTATTTTCGCATGCATGTGCATTGTTCGTCATACCCCCCTGCCTGGTCGACCCAATGTTCTGAACGTTAATCCGTTTCGGGGATTGTTGGGAAGAAGGGCAACCCTTACTGACTGTACACTATCATAGGTGCGGTAAAAAAGTTCAGGCGTACTATTTGACCATGTTCTGCATGGGAGGTATATACCCGGCTCTATTCAGAAGGTACTCTTTTCAATTGACCAAAACCGGCCTTTTGCTTATAGTGAACTTAGAACTCCCCATTAGGTGATGCTGACCCTAGTAGGATTATGTATTTTCTTTATTGTATGTTTTGATTGCTATTGTTAGGCTTGCTTGTTCAGCTTAGGCTAGTTCTTTCCCCAGGTTCGACCTGAGTTTTCTGTTATCCTTTGCATTAGGCTAGCTTTGTCTTCGGATTCTTACCCGAGTTTTGTTTCTCACCACTTTCAATTTTTCTTACCGTCATCATGACCACATTTTGTATTGACTTCTAGGGTGGTTTCTCTCCCCTCCGAGATCTTCCTGGGTCGTTAGTTCTCTCCCCCTTGACATAGGCTCGTTTCCTCCAAATCTTCGACATAAGCCCGTTTCTTTCAAACCCTTTCAATACCCGTGAGAATTATTTCTCTATCGTCATGCTGCTCATTTTTTTAGGTCGAACCAGTCCAGTGAGCATAGCTTTATTTTCTTGCCAGAGTGCTGTCCGTTTTTTAGGCAAACCTTCCCCTTAGATTTTAGTTAATCCCCTTTTCAGCCATCATAGTGGTTTTTGAGTCATCTTGTTGTTATGCTGCCAATGTGCGCCTAGCAGGGGCATTGTTATAGCTTCCATGGTTTTCTGCTCGTGATCTGTTATTTTGGAAACTCGAGATATCTGCTATCTGCTGACAGAATATTTGCCCGAAAAGTGTCTAATACTGGCTATTTTGCTTTTGGGATCCAAGTTTCTCTGTAGGATTACCAATGGGCCGAGAAAAGTACAGTCAATACGTGTCTGGAAAAGATCGGTGACATGAAGACTTCGAAGGGTATCTGAACAGCCGACTGAGTCAGTTGAAATGGAAGAAAATGAGATGAATCTAGTAGCCCTAATGAGGGCGATTACTGATATACAGAGAGCCGTAGAGCAACAGACCCAGGCTCAAGTGCAATGTTAGGCACAGATTCGGGCAATTCAGGCCCATATCCTTGTTGTGAATGTACAACCAGATGAGACGAACGAGAATAGAGAGGACTTTTGGGATGACAACTAAGTCCCCAATGGACCGCAAGTTGTCCCACCACCACCACGAAACCCTTGTCAGGTGATAGTTGAGAAGGAAAACATTGTGTAGTCTAAAGAATCTGCACTGATTGAGAAGATTGATAGGATGGAAAAGGTCCTCAAAAAAGCTAAAGGAGTTGAGGAATACATGCTCGATGTAGGGGGACTTTGCCTGTTCCCAGATGCAAAATTGTTGAAAAAGTTTAAAATGCCGGACATAGAAAAATTTGACAGAACCGGAGATCCCAGAATTCATCTCCGAATGTACGTTGGTACCCTGTCGCCAATGGGGATTAATGACCAGTTGAAGGCTCAGCTTTTTCACCGATCTCTTTCTAGGGCAGCCCAAAAATGGTTTCTCTCTATTGATTTAGCTAAAATCAGAACTTGGGAAGACTTCACAATAGTTTTTATCAGCCAGTATAGTTTTAATGTCTAACTGGATGTAACTACCCGAGAGCTCGAAACAACCCGACAAGAGAATAGGGAATCTTTCATTGACTTCCTAACTCGATGGAGAGGTAAGGCCGCTAAGATAACAAATCGACCTTCTGAAAAGGAGCAGGTAAGGATGTTGGTAAAGAACCTGTAGTTTCTGTTGAAACGTTACTTGATCACGCAGCCACTCTCCACATTCGAGCAATTATTTGACGCCAGGGTCTAGATAGAGGATGCTATGCAGTCTGGGGATATTGAAAAAGCCGAGCGAAGCCAGAAACCACCAAGAAGGACCTTTCCTGCAACCAACCAAAATCAATCCGCTACTCGCTCGGGCAAGGTGAACCTTTTGAATCCTTCCACTCACCCAACGAACAACCTTCAGCAGTCAGACAATGGCCAACATCAACAAAAGTCGAGAAGGGTCTTTACCCCCCTTAATAACTTTTTGTCCACCGCTCTGAATCGACTCGTCGAGAAGGGGCTCATCAAGCCATTGGACCCCATGCATGTTCCTAATCCCCTACCGCCAAGGTTCAATGCTTCCCAATACTGCCCCTTCCACCAAGGCTTCGAGCACCTAACTAACAAGTGTTTGAGACTCTGGCACGAGATCCAAAACCTCATTGATAACAAGGTGATCCCACCACCATCTGTCACCCCAAAACCGAATGTCACTACCAACCCACTATCGAATCATGCCAGGATGGTTGGGATAAATTACATGTCTCTGGGGGAATTATAGGACCCAAGTCAGCACATCTATTCAACGCACCTATTGCGCCCTCATGTTTCAATAACCGAGGATCAGACAACATGCTCATTCATGACGATTAGGGGCAGTCGAGATAGAATGGAAGAATAGAATGATGATGCCTGGGAATGGTATCGACCGCTAATCTAAATCTACCAACAAGAGGAAGAGCTTAATGAAGAAGAGGACTAGCCATTGGATTACCCGAGTCGATCTTACGGGTTTGGCCATGTGCTTGATGGAATCACCCTTCCCCAACTTTTTGAGGAAGAAGTGTGCGTCAATGAAATACAGTCCTATTGGCTGGTAAGGATTGTGTTAAAATCTGATGGTGCCGAGTGGATTAATTTCTGGACCGCTCGAAAATAGCAAGTGAATTTTATTGAAGAGGACATCTGGAAAGAAATCGATAATACATGAGCTATTGAAGATGACGAGGAAAGAAGGAAAAGGGCAGCCATTAGTGACTTAAATGATTTGTGGGCATTTGAAAGCCCTCTACACGAGGTAAGACAGACTGATAATGTGATACTAGGGTTGTGGGATCCCAAAGACGGTGTGGAACACCTAACTAGAAGTGGACGACACTTTAATCCAGCTCAGCTAGAGAAGGGACAGCCGAGTGGAAAAGGAAAAGAGACAGAGCAAGAAGAGGAGGAGGATGCTGTATTGAGATAGTTAAAAAAGATGCAAGCTAACATCAGCATTTGAGGGCTACTGATGACCTCGCACAAACACAGGCAAGCTGTGCTGAAAGTTTTAAATAAAGCCAGTGTTCCGATAGAGGCCACCCCGGAGCAATTGATTGGACTAATTTTGCCGACGGTTGAACCAAAAGTCATTTCTTTCTCTGATAAGGATTTGGTCGCTGATGGAAAAAGTCACAACAAGCCACTTCATATCATCGTCATGTGTCAAGAAAAATATGTCCTAGTTACCCTCATTGATAATGGGTCAGCCTTGAACGTTTGCCCATTGAGAACGGCCATCTGCCTAGGGATGAGACCGGACCAGTTCACTCCCACCAATCAAGGAGTATGAGCCTACGACAACATAAGAAGGGACATGCTAGGACTGGTGTCATTCACCGTTTCAGTGGGACCACTGGAGACGTCAGTTGAGTTTCACGTGCTAGATGTGCCGGCCTCCTTCAATCTATTGTTGGGCAGGCTATGGCTGCATGACCCAAATGTACAGGCGGTGCCGTCTACCCTTCACCAAAAACTAAAATTGATAAAGAACAAGGAAGTCCTGACCATTCATGGAGGGGACAGTATTCACCCTCTGAAAGGAGGAGAGGGCATAACTCTATTAGAAGTTCAGCATAGTGAGGATGATGTGCTGCTCAGTGGTTTCTAGTTCGATGAAGCACAAGCTGTTCAGACACTGATGAATGAAGAAGAAAGGTATGTCAACCCACGATCTTTAATGATGATGAGGAAAATATCCTTCTTCCCGGGCATGGAATTGGGACGTAAACTACAGGGAATCCCGGAACCCATTCAGGTATTTCCGACTTTGCACCATTTTGGTCTTGGGTATGAGCCAACGGAAGAAGATCTAGAAGGGCCTAGAAGGGGACAAAAGGCTAATTATTCTAGGACATATAATGGATACTTCGTCAAGGAAGGGAAAAATTTCCCGTATTGTGGCTTTCTAAAGCCGTGGATCGACGAAGAAACCAATCAAAAGTTGCTGGGGTTAGAGATCTTTTTCAGCCACCAGCTATCTGACACAAAAGAGGAAGAAACAATGGAAGGAGAGAAGGAGGAAAAGAATGTTCAGGAAGAGGACTGGGTTGACAAGCTTGATGAAGCTGACCTAGGAATGTTATTTAATGAGAATATGTCTCAGTTGCATATAACCGAATTGGATTGCTTCATGATGGGTTTCAGTGCGCCAGCTGACTACACCAAGCTTATCGTCAATGCTGCTGTAAAAGAAATAAAGAATTGAACCATCGAGTTTTGTAGTGAGCAGGCCTTCTATCCTGAGTCCGAATTTGAGTCGAAGTCTGTAGTCGAGGACACATCTGTTGGTGCTCCTCTTCATGCTTTTGCCATCGAGTTTGTAATCCCCTCTGTTTTTAATGAAATTAACAAAATTTTCGGTTACTCTGCTTTGTTTGATTTATTTCATATAGTTTCTGACGATATTGAATTCAACGGGAATATCCCCGAAGAAATAAAATTTTTAATAAAAAGAGAAGAAGAAATGTGTGCCCAACCAATAATTGAAGAAACTTTATCAATAAATTTGGGTAATGAAATCAACCCGCAAAATGTTCAAATCGGTTCTTCTTTATCCTCAGTTGAACAAGAACAACTATTAACTTTATTAAAAGAATTCAAAGATGTATTTGCATGGTCTTACGAGAATATGCCCGGAATTGATCCTGACATTGTCCAACACCATATCCCCTTATACCCTGATGCTAAACCGGTTAAACAAAAATTAAGGCGAATCTGACCAGAATGGGCTCTGAAGATCAAAGAAAAAGTTGCCAAGCAGATCAATGCTGGATTCCTAATGATAACCGAGTATCCGAAATGGGTAGGTAACATCGTACCAGTTTTGAAGAAAGATGGCCGTATCCGAGTCTGCGTGGACTTTCGAGATCTCAACAAGGCTAGCCCGAAAGATGATTTTCCACTACCATACATCGACATCTTAGTAGACAGTACAGCGGGGCATGCCTTGCTGTAATTCATGGATTGCTTCTCCAGATACAACCAAATTTTAATAGATCCCGAGAACAGAAAAGCCGACATTCACCACACCCTGGGGGACCTACTGTTATTGTGTGATGCCATTCGATCTAAAGAATGCAGGAGCAACCTATCAAAGGGCTGCCACTACTCTACTACATGACATGATACATAAGGAGGCCGAGGTGTACGTGGATGATATGATAGTCAAATCCAAGGATCGGGATGGCCACATTACAGCGCTGCAAAAGTTCTTTGAAAGAATTCAAAAGTACGAGATGCGACTCAACCCATAGAAATGTGCCTTTGGAGTCACTGCCGAAAAGATGCTTGGGTTTATGATCACTCAACAGGGCATTGAATTCGATCCCTCAAAGATTAAAGAGATTTTAGAAATGCCTCCTCCGAGGATCGAGTGAGAAGTCAGGGGTTATCAGTCGATTCATTGCAAAGCTGACAACTACCTATGAGCCACTCTTCCATCTGTTGAAGAAAGGAGTTGAATTTGAATGGGATCAAAAATGCCAAGACGCCTTCGATGTCGTACGATAGTACCTATAAAATTCACCCGTTCTAGTTCCTCCCGAACCTGACAGGCCACTGATTTTTTACTTGTCAGTGACTGATTCAGCAATAGGATGCATACTGGCACAAGAAGGTGAGACTGGAATTGAAAAGGCTATCTACTACTTAAGCAAGAAGATGACTGAGTCGGAAATACGATACACACCGCTAGAAAAGACATGTTGGGCCTTGGTTTGGGCTTCCCGAAAACTAAGGCACTACATGTTATCTTTCACAGTGAACATCATCTCTCGGATGGACCCGTTAAAGTATCTGTTCGAAAAGCCAGCGCTAACAGGAAGGCTAGCCCGATGGTTGTTGTTATTATCAGAATTTGATCTTCAATACGTAACCCGGAAGTCAGTCAAGGGCAGAGCAGTGGAAGAATTTCTGGCCGACCAACTAGTTGAAGGAGGCGAAGACATAGAATTCTAGTTTCTCGACGAACAGCTAATAAAAGTTGGGGATGACAAATGGACTCTATATTTTGATGGCGCATCCAATCAATATGGACATGGAATAGGAGTCCTTGTCACTCCCGATGAATCACATGTTCCGCTATCCCTAAAACTTAATTTTGAAGTCACCAACAATCAGGCTGAGTATGAAGCATGTTTAGCGGGATTGGAGGCAACCTTAGAACTAGGGGCAAGGAAACTTGAAGTCATTGGAGACTCAGCACTGGTAGTTTCGCAAGCAAGAGGAGAATGGAAGGTCAGGGATTTAACCTTAGTTCTCTACCATCAAGAGCTGGAGAAGCTGATACCGTGCTTTGAATCAGTAATCTTTACCCATGTGCTGAGACTGCAGAACAAGTTCGCCGATACACTGGCCACCGTAGCATCCATGATTGACATACCACCCGGAGTGCGGATGAGGCCTCTGATAATAGAGCAGAAAAGAAAACCGACATACGAGATGACAGCTGCTATTGAAGAAAGCACTGATAGCCTTCCATGGTACTTTGACATTCAGAACATCATAGAGAAAGGAGAATATCCCAAGTTTGCCAGCAAAAAGGACAAAAGGGCAATACGACGACTATCTGCGCAGTTTGTCATTTGTGGTGGTAGACTGTACAAACGAGGACATGCTGGGGGCAACAAGCTATGTGTAAACACTGAAGAGGGCCAAGAGCTGATGAAAGAGATACACGCCGGAGTCTGTGGGCCGCACAAGGATACTTTTGGATGACAATGGAGACAGATTGTATACAGTTTGTACGGAGGTGCCACAAGTGCCAGATTCACGCAAACATTATGCACGTTCCCCCGTCTCAGCTGTACAACCTGACGTCACCATGGCCATTTTTAGTATGGGGCATCGATGTGATTGGTAGAGTAACACCGAAGGCATCCAATGGACATGAGTTTATCTTAGTGGCCATTGATTATTTCACTAAGTGGGTGGAAGCAGCTTCTTACTCGGTATTGAAGGCCTCCCATGTCGCTAAGTTTATCAAGAAAAACATCATTTGCCGATACGGGGTACCGCATGAAATTATCTCGGATAATGGCTCACATTTCCAAGGAGAGGTTCTGGATCTTTTTGAGGAATATCATATAGTAGCTCATAAGTCCTCGCCATATCGACCACAGACCAATGGGGCAGTCGAAGCAGCAAACAAGACTATTAAGAAGATTCTGCAAAAGATGATCAACTCACGTAAAGATTAGCCAAAACATCTACCATTTGCACTCTGGGGATACCGAACGTCGATCAGAACTTCGACCAGAACTATGCTGTACTCCTTAGTATACGGGATGGAAGCTGTGCTTCCCATTGAGGTGGAAATCCCCTCACTAAGAGTAATGGCCGAGTCCAATATCTCAGAAGCAGAATGGCAGAGGAACCGGATAGAAGAGTTGCTCTTGTTTGATGAAAGAAGACTGCAAGCCCTATTTCATGTACAAGGTTACCAAAGGAGGATAGCTCGGGCGTTCAATAAGAAGGTCAAGACTCGGGACCTCAGAGAAGGAGATTTGGTTCTCAAAGAAATCAGAGCTCCCATCTTCGACCCAAGAGGCAAGTTCAAGCCAAACTGGTCCGGACCATTTCTGATCAAAACCATCATGACCGGTGGTGCAGTCATTATTATGGACTTGACTGGTAATGTGTTCTCCACTCCAGTTAATCTCGATCAGCTCAAAAAATAATATCCCTGAGGTAAAAATAAGATAAAAATAAAAGCTCGCTGAGTCAAAAATCGAAAAAGGCAACTTAGGCAAAAGTTAGAGCAGCCCGCAAGGCCAAAAACCCAATTGGGCGACCTTGGCAGAAATTAGGGCATCATAAAAGGAGAGTGTCAACTCCCGAGCAAAAATCGAGCCCGAACTACG
Source organism: Heliamphora ciliata (assembly GCA_032360265.1). NCBI lineage: Eukaryota > Viridiplantae > Streptophyta > Magnoliopsida > Ericales > Sarraceniaceae > Heliamphora > Heliamphora ciliata. The sequence goes on from JAUMHN010204036.1 coordinate 53,589, forward strand.
TTATGGCCTGATTTCATCTTTTTTGGGATACTAGGTAGCTTCTTTTAAAGAAGTTCGACCACTTTCTTTGTCTTTAATCATATTTGAATCTGAATAAGACCAATGCAAATTAATTTATGAATTTTAATAATAAAGTCATTAAAATTTTAGATAAATTTAAACCATCTTAAACATAAAGTGGGAGTTTGTCATTACTTCGATCAGAATTACAAAGTTTTGAATAAAAAAGAGGGGCACGCAAGTCCCAAACTCTACAAACAAAATAAGGAAAAACTATGAAATTTTCGAAACAAAGCAAGAGACCTCAAGTTCTCCTTCTTTTTGCTACTTGCGTTCCTTCTTCTTTATCTTGTTTCTCCCGATCCTGCATTAGCCATGTCTTGTATTCAGCGAAAAGATCAGAGCACTGCAACTCATGCATCTCCATCATTGAACGGAATGGCCAGGCATCCTGATAGAAATGGAGCCTGTAGTATGGATGAAAATAGACGGCCTCGAAAGCTGGGGAAGATGATCTGATCGCGACCAAACTGCCGCAGGATCCGACGGGGGTAATATAAGGTAGTCCGACGCAAGCCGACCAGCAGAACACCGGGGTGATCCATGGTGGTCAGTGTCATAGTAGGAATCTACCACCAAGAGCACTGCCAGGTAATGTCTGGGTCAGTCAAAGAAGAAAGATATTGTCGCCAAGATACCTTAGTATTGCATATCTGATAACACGGGCGGTAAAGGAAAGCAGCGGCATTGTACCTGTCAGTGGGAGGTTTTTGCACAAGATTTATCTTCTCCATCAGCCAGATCTGTAACAAGAGTTAGAACAATAAGAGAAAAGCTTTGCAGTTTGACAGAGAATTTGATACTGAGGAAGATGTTAAGCTCACCTGGAGAAGTAAAGGGCTGCCAGCAAAGGTGGTGGTCTAGCCACGATGAACAGCATCCAAGCCCAGCATTGTCCCAGCCAGAACTAGGGGGACAAAGTCCTTTCCCGTCCACATTTGGCCAGCAATGTCAACCATGGCACAACTAACCCGCCCGTCAGAAGGGACGAGGAGATACTGGGCGAGGAGGCAAAAGCAAAGTGTGTAACGACGACGCAGCTGAAAGTCAATATCGCTGAGGTCACTAGTAGGATGAAACCTCTTAATTAGCCACAGGATGTCAAGACAGTCGCCCGAGGTTAGAAGAGAAGCCTCCATTCTAGATAGGCCACAAAATTGCATCACTTACTATCGAACCGAGAGAAAGGGGGTAGGAACGACAACAGAACTCCGTGGAGACAAGTCCAAAATGGCAGCAAACTCCTCCACAGTAGGGCAGGGTTCTTCAAGGCCAAATCGAAAGACGTGGGACTGTGGATCCCATAGTTGAACGGCGGCCTTCAACAATGGTTCGCCAATCTACACGGCCATGAGATAAACAAAGAGTTGATCCCAAAAGAAGTGAAGTTCAGACATTCAATGTGGAAGAATGCCTCAATCAATGAAGAAAGTGAGATAGCCATTTGAGTGTAAGCAATAGAAAAGGGAGCCTCCAGGGCTGAGTTTATAATGCAGGAAAGGGCAGGAAACTAAAAAATTTGGCGTATGGCAAAATTTTTATGTTTTGTGTTTGCATTTTGCAGGAAAGGGCAGGAAACTAAAAATGTGGCTTATACAGAATTTTTATGTTTGCATTTTACAGGACAGTTTGGGGCAACAAATGAAAAAGAAGCGTATGGCAAAAATAGTAAAATGGCATGAAGGCTCAAATGTATGTAAATGTATCCGACTAGGGCATGCAGGCCCATAAAAAATAAATGTAAAGATTAGGGGGAAAAGAGCTCTCTCTCTCAAAGATGCCTCGGGCGGACCCGGCAAGAAGGACCGGCCTCATCTGAGCTGACGTCCTCGAAAAGTCGCTCGATGTCATCATCACTGTTATCACTACCAGAGGAAGAGGATATGTCTCTAGAGCGGCTCCTGGCAGATGAGATGGATCCTCTGGATTGAGCTCTGGAAGAAGCAGCGCGAGATCTACAGCCTCGAGCAGGAGCTAGAGCCGGGGCAGAAGCAAGAGCAGGTGGTGGAACAGCAGTAGCTACAGGAGGGTATTGAAATAGACAAAAAAAATAAAAAAATAAGAAAACAGTATAAAGAAAAGCAAAGAAGTCAAAAGACAAACACTCACCGGTCGAGGAACAAAAGGGATCCCAGCTGCACACAGAGCAGCATCCTGCTGGCGGATAAGGGTTCGCAGGCCGCTCATCACCAGCATAATACGGTCTAGCCAAGCTTGATCGGTCTGTGGAAAAATAATACAAAATTGAGTAGTCTACGAATAAAGGAAGTACAGAAAAAGAGGTAACGCAAAAGAACAAACCTGTGCATGTACTGGCTGGAAATTCGACGCTGGAGGAATTGGGATAGGAATTTCGAAAGGATACCCATCCACGAAGGAAGATACGGTCCAGGGTATCACGACACCCCTAACCCTAGCCCCACCAGCCAGACCAGCACCAGCCGCAGCAGGACTAGCATCAGCAGCTGCAACAGCACTAGCATCAGCGGCCTCCAGAACCGGTCCCCTCCTCCTACCGCTTGGGCCAGCTGGGCTAGGACCTAATGGTCCCATCAGATGAGCCCGGGCCCAGGCTGTATAATCCCCCTCCGCCACGAGTAACTCCAAGACTGGGGTCCTTACCGTCTCTAACAGCAAATCGATGCGACCTATGTGATTAGTCCAGCGCATACAAACTGGAGGAACCACTAGTATCCTGAAGTAATCAAGGCCGAGCGACTGGCGAACCACTCACTCGCCAAGATAGTACTCCCGACTGAATGGGCCCTTCAGCAGGATCCGCCTAGAAGTAATATCCCTGCTGCGCATCAGATCTGCGCCGGCCCAGTCCTCCACTCCCCTCCAGACATCCCAGTGGACCTGCAGCCATTCAAGGGTACAGTACAATGCAATAAATAGTAAATAGTAATCAGTATGCAGTACAGTAATCAGTAAGCAGTACAGGGCAGTAATCAGTGTACATTGCAGTGAACAGCCGTGAACAAGATGCAATACGGTAAACACAGTAAAATGATACCTGGTCGGGGCTCAACTGGTCCAGTGAGACCTAAAAACGGTCTATGTCCTTCCCTCCAGCCTTCTTCCCCTTTAGTCCACGGGACCACCGGGCTACTCGGGGAATAACCAGAGGGTCTGTTGTGAAGTTCGCTGGGACATGAAGCCCGAGGAACTCGTAAGTCCACAGCTGCAACGAAGAAGGCATCAATCAGTAAATAATGGATAATAGGAGAATGAAAATAAATGGAAAAATACAGAAATTAAATCATACCTCCCAAATCCTCCAGTATCCCCCAATGCGAAGCTCCTGAGGGAACCGAGCCAGCGTTCGCATGAATCCGTAGAGGGTGGCCAGAGTAGCTCCTCCCCAGTCGAATGAGGTAACCCGGTCCAAACGAGAAAGGGCGCTAAGGTAATGCAGATGAATGATATTCTCCTTATTCGAAAATAAGGAGGTACCAAACATATACATCAAAAAGCCCTGGGCGACCAACTCGGAGTGGCGGGGCTTAAAGTAGTGGAAGTGGCGGAAGCGCTCGAAGAACCAGGTGTATCGAACCCGATCTCTGTCCATCTGAGTAGGAACGGCTCCGAGAAAATACAGCAGCGCATCAGCGGAGCGACCGACGGTCGGATCAAATGGAATGGCGCTCCTCCAACTCGTATACTCTTAATCAGTGCGAAGTCGAGAGGCGTCAGAGTGGCCTCAAAGGTGGTGAAATGAAAAGTGTTGGTGGTATCCCACCACCGCTCAGCTAGGACCGTTAGCCAGACCCGGTCATTGCTCATCCTACCCAGCAAGAGTATGAATCGAGCAAAGCCGGAGGCATCAACAATGGCCCGGCTAGGAGCAGGGAGTGCTTCATACCACTCCAACACCTCCCCAGAGGTAGAACCTCCGAATCCTTTAACATACATAGTGGCCAGCCTAAAAAGAAAAAAATAAGAAGAAGATATATAAAAAATAGATCAAACAAGCAAAGTGCAGAAAATGTCTAAAAGCAAACCCAAGGTTCGTGTGTATGTAACGACCCTTCGGTTCTTTCAAGCCTTGATAAATCAGGAAAATACTCCTACCCTAGGTTTCGTGTGTATGTGACGACCCTTCGATTCTTTCAAAAGCCCTAGGAAAAGACTAGGCTCCCTAACCCTAGGTTCGTGTGTAAGTGATGACCTTTCGGTTCTCTCGAAAGCCCTAGAAAAACACTAGGCACCCTAACCCTAGGTTCGTGTGTATGTGACAACCTTTTAGTTCTTTCAAAAGCCCTATGAAAAGACTAGGCACCCTAACCCTAGGTTTGCGTGTACGTGACGACCCTTCGGTTCTTTCAAAAGCCCTAGGAAAAGACAAGGCATCCTAACCCTAGGTTCGTGTGTATGTGACGACCCTTCGGTTCTTTCAAAAGCCCTAGGAAAAGACTAGGCACCCTAACCCTAGGTTCGTGTGTAAGTGACGACCCTTCAGTTTTTTCAAAAGCCCTAGGAAAAGACTAGGCATCCTAACCGTAGATTCGTGTGTATGTGACGACCCTTCGGTTCTTTCAAAAGTCCTAGGAAAAGACTAGACACCCTAACCCTAGATTCGTGTGTATGTGATGACCTTTCGGTTCTCTCGAAAGCCCTAGAAAAAGACTAGGCACCCTAACCCTAGGTTCGTGTGTATGTGACAACTTTTTAGTTCTTTCAAAAACCCTACGAAAAGACTAGGCACCCTAACCCTAGGTTCGTGTGTAAGTGACGACCCTTCGGTTCTTTGAAAAGCCCTAGGAAAAGACTAGGCATCCTAACCCTAGGTTCGTGTGTATGTGACGACCCTTCGGTTCTCTCAAAAGCCTTAGAAAAAGGCTAGACACCCTAATCCTAGGTTCGTGTGTAAGTGATGACCCTTCGGTTCTTTCGAAAGCCCTAGAAAAAGACTAGGCACCTTAACCCTAGGTTCGTGTATATGTGACAACCTTTCAGTTCTTTCAAAAACCATAGAAAAAGACTAGGCACCCTAATCCTAGGTTCGTGTGTAAGTGGCGACCCTTCGGTTCTTTCGAAAGCCCTAGGAAAAGACTAGGCACCCTAACCCTAGGTTCGTGTGTAAGTGGCGACCCTTCGGTTCTTTCAAAAGCCCTAGGAAAAGACTAGGCACCCTAACCCTAGGTTCGTGTGTAAGTAACGACCATTCGGTTCTTTTAAAAGCCTTAAGAAAAGACTAGGCACCTTAACCATAGATTCGTGTGTAAGGGACGATCTTTGGTTTATGTACACCCTAGTAAAAGTCTAAGAACCCAAAACCCTGGGTTTGCCAGGCAGATCTCTACCTTTTTGTGTTAAAAATAAAAAAATAAAAAATATATGTAATAATAATAAAAAATGTAAAGGCGAAGAAAATCTCCCCTTTAAATGTTCGTATTTTGCCCCTTTTGTCCCAATTTTTTTCAATTTCTAGGATTTTCATAAACTTTTTAAGTATTATCTTAAATTTGTTTCTCATTTTCTAGGATTTTCTTAAAATTTCTAGAATTATCTCAAAATTGTTTCTCAACTTCTATGATTTTCTAAAATTTTCTCAATTTTTTAGAATTTTCTAAAATTTTTCTAGAATTCTTCAAAAAATTTGCACCAAGTTTCTACAATTTTTCTTGATTTTCTAAAATTTTTTCAAAATTTTCTAGAATTTTTCTAAAAAACAAAAAAAAAAAATCTTCTAAGGTTTTTCAAAATTTTCTAGAATTTTTCTAAAAACAAAAAAAAAAATCTTCTAAGGTTTTTCAAAATTTTCTAGAATTTTTCTAAAAACAAAAAAAAAAGTTTTCTAAAATTTTCTTAAAACGTTTTCAAAATTTTGTAAAATTTTTCAATTTGTTTCTAAAAATTTTTCTAGAATTTTTTCTAAGATTTTTCAGAATTTTTTAAAATTTTTCTAAAAACAAAAAAGAAGTTTTCTAAAATTTTCCTAAAACTTTTTCAAAATTTTCTAAAATTTTTTAGTTTGTTTCTAAAAATTTTCTAGGATTTTTTCTAAGATTTTTCAAAATTTTCTAGAATTTTTCTAAAAATAAAAAAAGAAGTTTTCGAAAATTTTCCTAAAACATCTTCAAAATTTTCTAAAATTTTTCAATTTGTTTCTAAAAAATTTTTAGAATTTTTTTTCTAAGATTTTTTGAAATTTTTTAGAATTTTTCTAAAAACAAAAAACAAAAAATCCTCTAAGATTTTTCAAAATTTTCTAAGATTTTTCAAAATATTCTAGAATTTTTCTAAAAAAAAAAACAAAAAAATACTCTAAGATTTTTCAAAATATTCTAGAATTTTTCTAAAACAAAAACAAAAAATCATCTAAGATTTTTCAAAATTTTCTATAATTTTTCGAAAAAAAAACAAAAAAATGTTTTAAAATTTTACAAAATTTTCTAGAATTTTTCTAAAATTAAAAAAAGTTTTCTAAAATTTTCCTAAAACTTTTTCAAAATTTCTAGAATTTTCTACAATTTTGAAAAGCCCTACGAAAAGACTAGGCACCCTAACCCTAGGTTTGTGTGTAAGTGACAACCTTTCAGTTCTTTCAAAAGCCTTACGAAAAAAGACTAGGCACCCTAACCCTAGGCTCGTGTGTACGTGGCAACCTTTCAGTTCTTTTAAAAGCCCTACGAAATGACTAGGCACCTTAACCCTAGGTTCGTGTGTAAGTGACGACCCTTCAGTTCTTTCAAAAGCCCTAGGAAAAGACTAGGCATCCTAACCCTAGGTTCGTGTGTATGTGACGACCCTTCGGTTCTTTCAAAAGCCCTAGAAAAAGACTAAGCACCCTAACCCTAGGTTCGTGTGTAAGTGACGACTCTTCGGTTCTTTCGAAAGCCCTAGAAAAAGACTAGGCACCTTAACCCTAGGTTCGTGTATATGTGACAGCCTTTCAGTTCTTTCAAAAGCCCTACAAAAAGAGTAGACACCCTAACCCTAGGTTCGTGTGTAAGTGACGACCCTTCGGTTCTCTGAAAAGCCCTAGAAAAAGACTAGGCACCCTAACCCTAGGTTCATGTGTAAGTGACGACCCTTTGGTTCTTTCGAAAGCCCTAGAAGAAGACTAGGCACCTTAACCCTAGGTTCGTGTATATGTGACAACCTTTCAGTTCTTTCAAAAATCCTACGAAAAGACTAGACACCCTAACCCTAGGTTTGTGTGTAGGTGACGACCCTTCGGTTCTTTCAAAAGCCCTAGGAAAAGACTAGGCATCCTAACCCTAGGTTCGTGTATATGTGACGACCCTTCGGTTCTTTCAAAATCCCTAGAAAAAGACTAGGCACCCTAACCCTAGGTTCGTGTGTATGTGACGACCCTTCTGTTCTTTCGAAATCACTAGAAAAAGACTAGGCACCTTAACCCTAGGTTCGTGTGTAAGTGACAACCCTTTGGTTCTTTTAAGTGACGACCCTCCGATTTTTTCAAAAGCCGTAGGAAAAGACTAGGCACCCTAACCCTAGGTTCGTGTGTAAGTGACGACTCTTCGGTTCTTTCAAAAGCCCTAGGAAAAGACTAGACACCATAACCCTAGGTTCGTATGTAAGTAACAACCATTCGGTTCTTTTAAAAGCCCTAAGAAAAGACGATGCACCTTAACCATAGGTTCGTGTGTAAGGGACGATCTTTGGTTTTTGCACACCCTCGTAAAAGTCTAGGAACCCAAAACCCTGGGTATGCCAGGCAGATCTCTACCTTTTTGTGTTAAAAATAAAAAAATAAAAAATATATGTAATAATAATAAAAAAGGTAGAGGCGAAGAAAATCTCCCCTTTCAATGTTGGTATTTTGTTCCTTTTGTCCCAATTTTTTTCAATTTCTAGAATTTTCATAAACTTTTTAAGTACTACCTTAAATTTGTTTCTCATTTTCTAGGATTTTCTTAAAATTTCTAGAATCATCTCAAAATTGTTTATCAATTTCTATGATTTTCTCAATTTTTTTGGATTTTCTAAAATTTTTCTAATATTCTTCTAAAAATTTGAACCAAGTTTCTACAATTTTCCTTGATTTTCTAAAAATTTTCAAAATTTTCTAGAATTTTTCTAAAAAACAAAAAACAAAAAATCATCTAAGATTTTTCAAAATTTTCTATAATTTTTCTAAAAACAAAAAAAAAGTTCTCTAAAATTTTCTTAAAACGTTTTCAAAATTTTGTAAAATTTTTCAGTTTGTTTCTAAAAACTTTTCTAGGATTTTTTCTAAGATTTTTCAGAATGTTTTAAAATTTTTCTAAAAAAAAAAAACAAGTTTTCTAAAATTTTCCTAAAACATTTTCAAAATTTTCTAAAATTTTTCTGTTTGTTTCTAAAAATTTTTCTAGAATTTTTTCTAAGATTTTTCAAAATTTTTTAGAATTTTTCTAAAAATAAAAAAAGAAGTTTTCGAAAATTTTCTTAAAACTTCTTCAAAATTTTCTAAAATTTTTCAATTTGTTTCAAAAATTTTTTAGAATTTTTTTCTAAGATTTTTTAAAATTTTTTAGAATTTTTCTAAAAACAAAAAATCCTCTAAGATTTTTTAAAATTTTTTAGAATTTTTCTAAAAACAAAAAACAAAAAATCCTCTAAGATTTTTCAAAATTTTCTAGAATTTTTCTTAAAAAAAAACAAAAAATCTTCTTAGATTTTTCAAAATTTTCTATAATTTTTCGAAAAAAAAAACAAAAAAATATTCTAAAATTTTTCAAAATTTTCTAGAATTTTTCTAAAACTAAAAAAAGTTTTCTAAAATTTTCTTAAAACTTTTTCAAAATTTCTAGAGTTTTCTACAATTTTGAAAAGCCCTATGAAAAAACTAGGCACCCTAACCCTAGGTTCGTGTGTAAGTGACGACCCTTCGGTTTTTTCAAAAGCCCTAGGAAAAGACTAGGCATCCTAACCGTAGATTCGTGTGTATATGACGACCCTTCGGTTCTTTCAAAAGTCCTAGGAAAAGACTAGACACCCTAACCCTAGATTCGTGTGTATGTGATGACCTTTCGGTTCTCTCGAAAGCCCTAGAAAATGACTAGGCACCCTAACCCTAGGTTCGTGTGTATGTGACAACTTTTCAGTTCTTTCAAAAGCCCTACGAAAAGACAAGGCACCATAACCCTAGGTTCGTGTGTAAGTGACGACCCTTCGGTTCTTTCAAAAGCCCTAGTAAAAGACTAGGCATCCTAACCCTAGGTTCGTGTGTATGTGACGACTCTTTAGTTCTCTCAAAAGCCTTAGAAAAAGGCTAGACACCCTAATCCTAGGTTCGTGTGTAAGTGATGACCCTTCGGTTCTTTCGAAAGCCCTAGAAAAAGACTAGGCACCTTAACCCTAGGTTCGTGTATATGTGACAACCTTTCAGTTCTTTCAAAAGCCCAACGAAAAGACTAGACATCCTAACTCTAGGTTCGTGTGTAAGTGACGACCCTTCGGTTCTTTCAAAAGCCCTAGGAAAAGACTAGGCATCCTAACCCTAGGTTCGTGTGTATGTGACGACCATTAGGTTCTTTCAAAAGCCCTAGAAAAAGACTAGGCACCCTAACCCTAGGTTCGTGTGCAAGTGACGACCCTTCGATTCTTTCGAAAGCCCTAGAAAGAGACTAGGCACCTTAACCCTAGGTTCCTGTGTAAGTGACAACCCTTTGGTTCTTTTAAGTGACGACCCTCCGGTTCTTTCAAAAACCCTAGGAAAAGACAAGGCACCCTAACACTAGGTTTGTGTGTAAGTGACGACCATTCGATTCTTTCAAAAGCCCTAGGAAAAGACTAGGCACCCTAACCCTAGGTTCGTGTGTAAGTAATGAACATTCGGTTCTTTTAAAAGCCCTAAGAAAAGACTAGGCACCTTAACTATAGGTTCGTGTGTAAGGGACGATCTTAGGTTTTTGCACACCCTAATAAAAGTTTAGGAACCCAAAACCCTGGGTTTGCTAGGCAGATCTCTACCTTTTTGTGTTAAAAATAATAAAATAAAAAATATATTTAATAATAATAAAAAAGGTAGAGGCGAAGAAAATCTCCCCTTTAAATGTTGGTATTTTGCTTCTTTTGTCCCAATTTTTTCAATTTCTAGGATTTTATAAACGTTTTAAGTATTATCTTAAATTTGTTTATCATTTTCTAGGATTTTCTTAAAATTTCTAAAATCATCTCAAAATTGTTTCTCAATTTCTATGATTTTCTAAAATTTTCTCAATTTTTTAGGATTTTCTAAAATTTTTCTAGAATTCTTCAAAAAAATTTGCACCAAGTTTCTGCAATTTTTCTTGATTTTCTAAAAATTTTTCAAAATTTTCTAGAATTTTTCTAAAAATCAAAAAACAAAAAATCTTCTAAGATTTTTCAAAATTTTCTAAATTTTTTCTAAAAAGAAAAAAAAAGTTTTCTAAAATTTTCTTAAAACGCTTTCAAAATTTTGTAAAATTTTTCAATTTTTTTCTAAAAATTTTTCTAGGATTTTTTCTAAGATTTTTCAGAATTTTTTAAAATTTTTCTAAAAAAAAAGTAGCTTTCTAAAATTTTCCTAAAACATTTTCTAAAATTTTTCAGTTTGTTTCTAAAAATTTTTCTAGGATTTTTTCTATGATTTTTCAAAATTTTCTAGAATTTTTCTAAAAATAAAAAAACAAGTTTTCGAAAATTTTCCTAAAACTTCTTCAAAATTTTCTAAAATTTTTCCATTTGTTTCTAAAAATTTTTTAGAATTTTTTTTCTAAGATTTTTTAAAAATTTTTAGAATTTTTCTAAAAACGAAAAAAAAATCCTCTAAGATTTTTCAAAATATTCTAGAATTTTTCTTTAAAAAAAAACAAAAAAATAATCTAAGATTTTTCAAAATTTTCTTGAATTTTTCTAAAAAAAAACAAAAAATCTTCTAAGATTTTTCAAAATTTTCTATAATTTTTCGAAAAGAAAAACAAAAAAATATTCTAAAATTTTTCAAAATTTTCTAGAATTTTTCTAAAAATAAAAAAAAAATTCTAAAATTTTCCTAAAACTTTTTCTAAATTTCTAGAATTTTCTACAATTTTTTTAGTTTGTTTCAAAAAAGAAAGAAAAAAAAATTAGGATTTTCTAAAACTTCTTCAAAATTTTCTGAAATGTTTCTCAAAAAATAAGTTTTCTAAAGGTTTTTCCAAATTTTCTAGAAGTTTGCTTAAATTTTTCTAAGATTTTTTAAAAGATTCATTGGATTTTTCAAAGTTTTTAGAATTTTCTACTTGGATTTTTCAAAATTTTTCAGAATTTTCCTAAAAAATTTTTCTTAAGATTTTGTAAAGTGTTTTTCAAAAGTTTTTCTTCAAAATTTTTTAGGATTTTTCAAAATTTTTCCTAAACAAATTTTTTTTTTTTTGGATTTTCTAAAATTTTATTCTCTAAATTTTCTATGACTTTGGGAAAATGGTCTAAAAAGTTTTGTCAAAATTGGTTTTTGGTAAAAATTACCCCTTTATTTATTATATCCCAAAAATAAAAATAAATTTTTTTCCTTAATTTTTATGCTTTTCATTAAAATAATTACCTCTTTTATTATTTGTTCAAAATCCAAGTGTCCCTACTGTTTTAATCTTCATTGCAAAAGTTCATAAACTAAGACATCGGCTTCACACCATCATCATCATTCATATCAAAACACATTATCATATCATCTGGGGGATCCTAGGCATGCGTCTATGTTTCACATATCATGAAAAACATGTTTTGAATTTGAAATAATAGGGATAGGTAACCTACCGAAGGTCGCTGACGAGAGATGTGGTGGTCAGACTCCCGCAAAAGAATGTCAGCAGCAACCGCGTCAGCAGGAGGCTCATAGCACGTCTCATCCCGCGGTATACTATGCGATGAGCGACCGGATCGTAAGTATGTGGATTAAAAGGTGCTAGATCACCCTCTCTAGCGTCCGGATCCAGAAAGTCTGCTACCGCAGCATCGGCGATAGCGTCTGCAGCTGCCTGTGCCTCAGCAGCTGCCTGGGCCTCTTCCTCGGCTGCCTGACGAGAGGCACGCTCTGCCTCAAGTAGGAGAGCATCCATCACAGCGCTAGGCTGCGTAGCAGTGACCCCACCGGCAGGCTGACTGGTGGTCGTATCCCTGAGAGTCCCCATAGAGGAACTCTCAGCAGCAGCAGGACCCCGTCGTGCCCCTAAGTCGTCGTCTCCCTGGCCTTGGCCCGCCATGAAGAGGAATGGGGTCACAAATAGAAGAGTAAACATTGTGTGATAGCAAGAAGGAGCAAAATGAAAGCAAGAGAGAGTTTGGAGGCAAGAAAGAGCGAGAGGGAGTTTGAGAGCGCAGGGAGGCTAGAGAGAGAGTGAGAAAGTGAAAAGTGAGCCCACCCCGCGCACTTCAAAGGCCCATATCCGCGTTTGGAGTTTGCGGCCGCCACCTTCTATTATAGCGACCGCCAGGATAGTGAGAAGACACATGGCGACCGCCATGTTGTAAGGGTTTGAAGGGGGCGGCCGCCAAGTCAGAAGGATTTCACCTTGGCGACCGATAGGATGTCAAACGTCACATCACTTCCGTCATGGCGACCGCCATGTCAGTATATCATAATGACATTTTGGGGTTCCTAAGGGGCCGTTTGGGAGTTTTTGTTATTTTATCTTTAGCATTTGGTGATTTTTTTTTCGCTTCATGTAATTCATTTTTGTTAGTAAAAAAATAATAATAATAATAAATAAATAAAAATCTTGGGTGTTTATTTATCTAACTTTTTATTTTTCTTGGGTGTTTTGTTTCAGTATATTCGCGGTTCACCACTCCGATAAATTTAATTTCAAAGTCGTAACTAGACTTTTGATTATTTTTATCTCACATCTTCTCCCAAATTTTTAGACCTTAACTCGACCTATTAAATTTGTGGTTCATCTTCTGATAAATTTAATTTTAAAGCCGTAACTAGGCTTTTGATTATTTTTATCTCACATCTTATCCCGTATTTTTAGGTCTTAACTTGACCTATAAACTCGTGAAATTGTGAGGTCTTAACTTAACCGATCAATTGCTTTTCAGTTTAGATAATTTCTTGAATCTTAACTCGATCCAGTTAATCCAGGCCGAGTTCTTAGATCTTAACTCGATCTTTGACTCGCCCGTTTGTGCTCTCTTTAGATCTTAAATCAATCTTTAGGATTTGTTCGATCATACCAGCATCGTGTTAACATCTATATCATGTTACGTTTGCATTTTTCCCCAAGAATTACGTTTTGGTCTGATTCCTAGCAAAAGGGTACGTAGGCAACTCGATGAAAGTTCGAGTATGACCAACATTATACGTATGCTTGTGTATTTGTGGCCTAAGATTGATGGGTCGGTCAAATAGTTGTTGTCTCTGGATCTTTGATATAACTTATATCACGCGTTGTTATACGAGTCATATGAAAGAGGGGCAACTGTAGACACCTCAATTCGACCCCACTCAATCTTAGGTGAATCCGATGATGAAAACAAGTAGAACAAGTGCTTCAATTCGATCCTCGAAAAATTATCCAAGCTCGAAATTTGAATCTTAACCATCAAAAACAATAACTTGTTGTCCAAGTAATTCCCAAACATGGCGACCGCCAACTCCATTATGATGACCACCAATAGAACCTTGTGGAACCTTTTCCAACATGGCGACCGCCAACTCACGTTGTGGCGGCCGCAAACTCCAAATAGCCTAACGTGTCTAAAAACGTGTCAACATCTCATTGGTTAAAGAACTCTATAAATACCGTACGTCTGATACGTTTTTAAGGACAAAAAATTAAAGAGAGGTTTAGTGAGAGAAATTCTGCTGAAACGCCGAGTAATTTCAAGCCTCGACGCCGAAACCCTACCGATATACCGTAAGCCGAGTCTCCGAAATCCTACAACCCTAGCTGGGATCACTACCCGAGAATTGGAGCATTGGAGCACATTTTCCAATTTGAGGATTCCATAGCAATTCAGGTATCCCGCTTGGATCCCCGGTCCTTATAGCTCTATTTTCTCTCTTTTGGAGCAATCAGATTAATATTCATTTATTTGTTTCAATTACATTCTTGCATTACTTATTAGTTACTATGTTTATGTTTAAATTCAAGTTTTAGCTTACTTGTTTATTTATTTGCTTATTTATATTAAAATTTAACTAAAATAATTAAATAGTGTTAATTTTTCTCACGATTTCAATTTACAATGTTGTTAATCGTTATAATCTAAGCACTTACATAAAAATGGTTATAATAGTCAATATTACATTCATTTAATTTAAATACTCAATTTTGTTTCTTTTCTTTTTTTTATGTTAATTTAATATTCAGCTTTCATTTTCTTTTTCTTTTTCTTTTCTTTTAGTTAAGTCTCTTTCCTTTTAATAGCATTCCATTTCATTTTCTTTTCTTTTTTTCAATATTAATGTTTCATTTAGCTTATTGTAATTTTCTTTTAATGTACTATTTATTTATTTTTTCTTTTTTTTTCTTACAATATTAGGTTAATGTTCTTTTATTAGCATTGCTTTAATATTCAAGCTTTCATTTTTCATTCTCCTTTCTTTTAATAATAGTATAGTTTATTATTAGCTTTAATCTCTTTATAAAATTTCATTTAGCATTTTTTTAGTATTCATTTTTCTTACAAAATTTTATTTTCTTTTTCTTTTTCTATGATTACATTTTCTTTTTATAGCACCTACTTTATTTTTATCTTTTATTTTGAATTTCAAAAATCACAAAAAGACATTCAAGCTATTTTTCTCTTTTAATAAGATTAAAACTCTTTTATTCATTTCATTTCTTTTATATTATTTTTTTTCTTTTATTCTCTTTTAAAATATAAAATATGAATAGTTAGGTTTTCTTATTAATAGCATGTTCTAATTTTTTTTAAAACCCCTTTTCTTTTCTTTTGGAATCTTAAATTCTATTTTGTTACAAAATTCTTCTTTTTTCTTTGTTAGTAGACTTTCTTTTAATGTAGAATTTTATCTCTTTTTTTTTATGTATTTCTCATTTCTACCTAATTTGCTTGGATAACATATATGTTTT
>JAUMHN010204037.1:0-45293 GCA_032360265.1 Heliamphora ciliata
ATCCATTCATTCACGTGGAGATCAAAACAAAACATGTAAAAACATGAGTTCAAAACTATACAACATATGTATAAAAAAATCCAATCCATCTACCATGGAGATCAATGCATGAAAATGGATGGTTTTCATCGAAACATTTTAAAAGTTGAGCATCAACCCCACAGGTTAGCTCCAAACCTTCAAAAATATGATTTTTAAAGATGCACCCTCAACAGCCCCAGGTTCAGTTGACTGGACCCACCCTCCCAGTCGATTGAAGAACACACTGAAATCCACGCGAAAAAGCCCAACAACACTATTCAGTCGACTGACCCTGTGGATTCAATCGACCGAACCTCAAAACCATGATCCAGTCGACTGACCCGAAGGGTTCAATCGATCGAACAAGCCCAGAAAATTTTTTTCACCTACGATTTTGCCATTTTAATCCCAAGATGAAGCCTCAAAGCTTCCATCTCTCACCCATGAACACACACACGCTTAAGCCTGTCACCAAAGGCTTCAAAAGAAACATCCAACACCTTTTTCATCCAACCGAAACGACGAAAAAATATTTTTAAACCAAAAACCCACTTTTCCCAAACATGAAACACTTTTTCATGAATAAAAGACGGTAAAGATGCATAAGATTACATACGACACCCTCTAACAAATTTAAAGTCTAGAATCCTACCTCGGTGAGTCAAAAACTTGACGCCTCAATTCGCGTGCAAAATCGAGTTTCGTCGGAATGAAATTCTGTCTAGATGAATGCGTAGAGCACGATGTCTATAACAAGGATCGGCTGTTGGTCCGTCAAAAATCAAGTCCCGGGCCCCCGTGAAAGTTTGAGAGAAGGCAGAGAGAAAAAGGAGGAAACTTATGAGTTAAATTTTGAAAATATCTTTTGAAAATATCTAACTCCAGATATTTATAGGCCTCCAAAATATCATTTTTTTTGAATTTTTGAAATTTTCACCGTAACTCCCTATAACCCCTGGGACCAACCCAGCATGCTCAGATAAACTTGATCATACATCAAAACGCTTAAAAACATGTAGAAGCAAAAATTCTAAACATGCGTCAAAAAGAGCCGAATATGCATATCATACAAAAAGAAACGCTACAGGGTCTCACAGTTAAGTATCCTTAGTTTCTTCTTTTAAAAAAAAGGAAACATATCCGTAATCACTCATGATCGTCTCATATGACTAGCCCATGTTAAATCCATTTTATTTGTCTGATATAAAAGTTTGATCATGACATATCAATCCTAATAATTTGTTATAATTGTATAATCATCCTTAATCAATATCGATCATCTTGTATATCGGTTAGATTATGTCAAATAAATCCGGATTGCTTTGTATGGCAGTTTAATCATCCTAAATTATTTTGATCGTCTCTTTAGATCAAGTCAAATCAATCGTAGTCATCTTGTATGACAATATGATTATTCTTAATAACTAGTCATCTCGTATAATGGTCCAATCATATCAAATTAATTTTGATCATCTCATATGATGGTTCAATCATTCTTAATCACTCCCGACAGTCTTATATAGCAATCTGATCATCCTTAATCACTTTTGTTCTTCTCGTATGGTGGTCGGTCCCATCATGTCAAATTAATCCTAATTATCATGATGATTCAATCATCCTTAATTACTTTTGATCATCTTGTGAGACCCAGTTCCATTTAATTTTGTAAAATATATTCACAACGTATTGTTTATTGCTTTTTATTGTTATAGAAAGGCATGCTCCTACATGTTTTATGCATGTGATAGCTTACATATGCATGTTGACTTCAATCCCAGTCCTCTTTGAGCGTTGTGGCAAAAAGTTGAAAACTTTTTGGGTAGGACAGCTAGATCGGTCTAAAGACCGCTCGAGCAGTCTGTCTGCGTGGAGTATATAAAATGGCAGCTAGTGACCTTGATTCTTGAACCCAATCTTGTTCAACAAGCTTCTCTCTCTCTCTTGAAAGAAAAACCAGAATCTCAACCTTCTCTCTAGCTTTTGGCTTGGTTTAGGTTCGATTTTTGGTGTTGCGATAGTTGAACGTTGCTATAGTCACCGTGAGCTTCGCGTCTATCCGAGCGGAATCTCATTTGGACAACTTTAATTTTTTGCCGGTGTTTAAAGTTTTGAGTTTTTAACTCCCTACAATAGGATTCTAGACTATATTGCTTTAAAAGGATGTTGCATGTGATTATATGCAGTGTTATCATTTTTAAATGCTATAAATGTCGAACTTTGTGTTTAAACCGTGTTTAGTTTGATAAAAAGCATGTTAGGCTCTTTTTTTTGTTTATTACAAATTTGGTGGGCATATAGGTACGTGATTTTCAAAGGAATGAGTTTTGAAAACCAAAAAGATTTATGTATAAGTTGTGGGAACGTTGTTTTGGGAGGTTTGGATCTAGCCCTTGGGGTTGAGCCGTGGTTTCAACATTTAGTTGATGAATGAGTACCCTTAAATATTTATACATGGGTATGTGCCTCTCTAAATGTATAGCAATTATGTGTGTAACTTGGGATTTGATTGCTCCTACGGTGAAAGAATGTAAAGAATTGTTTAATTGGGGCACGTACTTATCCTATGGGAAATACCATAGAGGATTGCATAATTGGGGCAGATGTTGGTCCTGCGGTGAAAGATCATAAAGAATTTTCATAATTGGGTTAGTACTTGTTCCTGAGTGGAAGACCGTAAAAGAGTGCAAGGTGTATATAAAACATCGTTGGTTGTGGAAACCTAGTTGGAATGTAATGTGTAACGTATGATTATTGAACTATTAGATGTTATTGGATCATATGAAACTCGGGGTTTTAAGGATGAAAAACCATTTTTAAACGTTCATTGTCGAGTTGTTTATATAATCTGTGAATTGCATGTTGTACTTTTAATTCATGCTAGTCTTTTCCTATTGGGCTTCGGCTCATATTATGGGATTTGAAACTTTTTAGGTGAAAATGATCATATAGCTTGATCCTGAGGAGCCCCAGGCGTGGTAGAAGACAAAACTCTTAGTTTTTGTTGTTCGATAGTTTATATCAGTTTTGATATTAGGTCATGTAACGTATAATATATTGAAGACTTGAAATATATGTTTTGTAAGCCTTAAATCCATGATACCAATTTATGTATGTTGCATGATGATGAGAGGAACCTTGGGGATGGGTTGTTATAATTTCATGTTGTAAGAAATGATTTTTGTTTGGTTGGTTTCAATGCCTTAACAAATGGTTTTCGATTGGTTTTATGTTATACCTCAAACCATGTTCTTCGAGGAAGGTTTTGAATCTCGTTTCAGTTGGTTTTAGAATACTTGGTTATGTCTTGAAGATTTTCAAAAAGGTTGGAGAAATGTTTAAGTGTTGGGTTTCAAGATTAGATTTTGAAAAGTTGGTCTAGAGATAGATCGCTCGATGGACCGTTCGAGCGGTCAAAGTGAACTCTCGGTTGTTTTATAGATGATGGAAAAAATAGTGTGTAGGTGAGGACCGCTCAAGCGGTCTTTTGACCGATTGAGCAGTCTGGGCAAATTTTGAAAATCTTGGTTGTTCGTTTTAAAAGCTTGGCTCTTGGGGACCGTGAATACATTTCTTTGCGAGCTTTTTTACTTAAAATAAACCCTCGAGAGCATGTTTTCAAAGGTTTTAATGTCGCTTTTAACTTATATTCTTAACCTGTTTGGGCTCGGATGGTTTTGGTGGATCTTGGTATCATAAAACGAGTTTTTCTTGGGCGGTTCATGTGACCTGAGTTTTGGGGCATGACAACTTGGTATCAGAGCTCTATGTTCGAATACGTAAGAGCCGTAGGAAAGGTTGCATCAGCCAGTGAGGATGGTTGCGTGTGCTTGATATGCTCGTGTTTAAATGTTTTGATGACATGAGAATAAGTATCTGTTATGTAACACCCCGACCCTTCACATGGCAACGATATTGTCTGCTTCGGGTAAAAGCCCTCACGATTTTGTTCTTCCCAGGGGGTCACCCATTCTTGCATTGCTCCCACTCAAGCACGCTTAACTGCGGAGTTCTGCTAGGGTTTCTACCACATGGGAAAAGGCCTCGTTGAATGTAAAGATCCAAAGTTTTTCCTTTATAGCCTAGGAACTTCCTCTCTCTTTTCGATGTGAAATACCAACATATCACAATCCACCCCCCTTAGGGCTACACATCCCCATACAGTGGCCTGCCTGCTCCGGTAGCCTACCAGTCTTTATCGACCTGCCCACTCAGTAGCCCACCCACGTGTCACGCGAGACGGCAAGGGCCCACACTCGGAGGTGAGGAGAGTCGGCTCTGATACCATCTCTAACACCCCAACCCTTCACATGGCAACGATATTGTCTGCTTTGGGCAAAAACTCTCACGATTTTGTTCTTCCCAGTGGGTCACCCATCCTTACATTGCTCTCACTCAAACACTCTTAACTGCGGAGTTCTGCTAGGATTTCTACCACATGGGAAAAGGCCTCGTTGAATGTAAGGGTCCAAGGTTTTTCTTTTGTAGCCTAGGAACTTCCTCTCTCTTTTCGATGTGGAATACCAGGATATCACATGTTATTGTATGAGGATTTTGTGTGCAACGTGAGCATGGTGGTTAGACCTTAAGTTTGATTAGTCTTGCATTCGGGCATTTGGATTAACAAACTTGGAAGCCAAGTTAGAAATGCATTTAGCTGACGTGTTTTCAAGCAAGGAATCTAACTAGGTTACTCAAATTGGCTGACCACTCTTGTCGGTGCTCGTCGAAATGTGGAGTGTGTCTGCATGATCTTGAATGGCTAAAAGTTAGCATGATTATGTGGCCTGTATTGATAATAGCATGATAAATTGAATGTTATGTTGTTATGTTCTATATTTCTTTCATATAGAAGTTATGTCAACGTGGAAAGGACGAGGCTGTAGTTTAGGCCAAGGGAATGTGCCAATCCATGATGCTGGGGATGCTAATGTTCCCCAAGGACAAGTTGATAGGGTAGGGTTACTACGGGAGATTGTGGATTCCATCCATCAGCTAGCTGAGGCCGCTAGGGGAGGATCAAGAGTACATGAGCCGAGGGCTACTCCTGCGATGCGTGAGTTCCAGCATCTTGACCCTCCTACCTTTGTTGGGGATCCCAATCTCAAGGTAGCAACTAAATGGCTGGAGCTTGTAACAAGGATTCTTGATACGTTGTAGATTGTCGAGAACGATTTGAGAGTTCCGTTCGTCGCTTTTCTGCTGAGGGGTGACGCCCATGAGTGGTGAAAGTATACTAGAACCGTGGTAGAAGATACTTGGGATGCTTTCACGAAGGTATTTCTGAAAAAGTACTTTCTTGAGTCCTCGAGGGATCTTTATCATGAGGTGTTTTTTTCCCTTACCTAGGGAGCATTGAGTGTTATATAGTATGAGGCGAGGTTTACCAGCTTGTCCCGCTTCACTTAGGACTGTATATCTACTGACGAGCTATGCTAAAAGAGGTTTGAAAGGGGTCTAAGGCTCACGATCAGGGAACGGGTGGTAGGATTGAGAGTACGTGCCTTCATAGAGCTGGTGGAATCAACAGTCACCATTAAGAACACATTGAGTGCGACTCGTAGACCCAAGGACGTCAAGGCACTACAGGGTGGAGCAGAGACACAATCAAGTGGGTGCTCCAATAAGAGGTAAATGTCCTTTGGCCCTGGTCTTCATCCTTCTGAGTTACAGCAGCAGTTTTTGCACCAGCGCCCTTAATGGCTTCATCAAGAAGGTCAGAGCAAAGGGAGGTCATTTGTTTTCGGTGCAGGAAGCCAAGGCATCGTGCGGTGAATTGTCCACAGAAGGGAAAGTTTCATAGTTCTATTTTGGGTGTGGAGCCAGGACATTTTCGTAGGAACTGCCCTCAGGGAGGGAGTGCATAGAGCACGGCAGGTGCACCACTTGTTCACCCAGTTCAGGGACAGTAGACTTACCGGCAGCAGCAGCCAGTAGCTCAGACTTCCAGGGTTACAAAATGGGGTACTTCAGTCCAGTCAGTATGACAGCCCACAACACAGGGCTATGGTGGGCTGACTAGGGGATCACAAGGCTAAGCGTACACCCTCACAAATCTCAGTTCCTTTGAGATACCGGTGGTGCCTAATGCCGTAGCGACTACTTCGGTCATCCGAGGTACTCTCTTAGTGTACAATGTTGGCCTAACAAGGCTTCAATGATCGTTTTGATGATAACAAACCTAAGTATCTAATTGTGAAAATTGAGATTGTTTATAGAAAGTACATGATTAGCACAATCAAAGATACAAAATAGAAGCCATAACGCAAGTTTCAAATCAAATGCTTTGACGACAAGATTTTGGAACAATACAAGAGTTGATAAAGTGAAATATTGAAGAAGAGTTTTGAATTTCATTTGGAGGACCTATGTAAATTCACTAAAACTCATGGATATATCTTTTGATGCTCATAGGATTCCTAAAATATCTTTAAAATATTTTTCCAAAACATAAAGAGAACAAAATCTTTTGGAAAATCAAAATTCTGGATTTTTAGTGCTCCAGTCGACTAAAGAGTTGCATCCAATCGACTGAAAATAGTTTGTCAAACAAGCTTTGAGATTTAACATAGTTCAGTCGACTGATCTTCAGATCCAGTCGACTGAATGCTGGTCCAGTCGATCGAACAAGCTTTCCCAGTCGACTGAACAGGCTAAATTTCATATTTTTGGTTGAAACGGCTAGTTTAACATTTTCATACTTAGCCCAACGGCTAGTCCAGGATTGAGGCCTATAAATAGAGCCTTTGTACTCTGGTTTTATCCATCAAAAGCCTCTAAAACATTATCTCTTACTCTTACTTCATTGTGCTTCAAAACTCTTGATTTTTCAATCAATTTTTGAGAGAAAATATCATTAGATTTTTTATTGAGCTTCATTGATATATTCTTTTGAGAAGTGAGATACTGCTTTCATTTCTTGTACTCATCTACTCATTATAGGAGCCAATTCTTTGCACACATTCTTGTTATTCCTTTGTGCTTGAGAAAGGTGTTTCTCATAAGAGGCTAATCCTCCTACAATGATTGGAATACTTAAGAATGGTACATTCTCAAGAGAGGCTACTATGCCTAGACTAAGGAGAGAGGCTGCTCCACCTATTGAAGGAGAAGTAGTAAGAAATCCTCATAGCGGTTGGCTTTGAGGTAAGGACGTAGGCTGTTGCA
Organism: Heliamphora ciliata; assembly: GCA_032360265.1. NCBI lineage: Eukaryota > Viridiplantae > Streptophyta > Magnoliopsida > Ericales > Sarraceniaceae > Heliamphora > Heliamphora ciliata. The sequence continues at coordinate 7,186 of JAUMHN010204037.1, forward strand.
CCGAACTTTGTAAAAATCGTGGTGTCGTATTTCTCTCTTCCTTTACTTTTCTTGTTTACCATTATTATTATCTTGTTGTTTACTTTTGTATCACACTCATTTATACTTAAATCATTTACTTGCATTTTAAAATCTCAAACAAGAAAGTTTTGAATCTTGTGATATTGTGAATTGAAATTAAAAATGCACTTGCATCTTAATCTTCAAAAAAAAAGTTTAAATATTGTTAATTAACATCTACGCTTGTGCTTAAATATTCTATTAAAAGGTTTTGAATCTTATTTATAAGTTAATTAAAAACTACGTGTGCTTTAATCTTCTAACTAGAAATTATATTTGAAAATATACTTGAAAGTATTCTTGTGAATTAAAATATCTTGTTTATAAGTGAATTGAAAGTTATACTTGTTTTCTAAATACTTGAATAAGAATTTTTTTTATCCAATTCACCCCCTCCCCCCTCCCCCCTCCCCCCTCCTAGGATTATACACATACTATCATACCGTTCATGGGCTAGTGTTCTTATCAACACAGGAGCATCACATTCTTTTATCTCATTTGCTTTTGCTTCTGCTTTGGGGTTAGAGATAGACACGTTGGGTAGAATGCTATGTGTAGAGACCCCTGTCAGTGGGAACGTGATGTTTGGACGAGTTTGTAGGTCTTGTGAGTTAGAGGTTGCTGGCCGCTATTTAGAGTTTGAATTCATCATTCTTGACATGACCACATTTGATATCATCCTAGGGATGGATTGGCTAACCACATATCGTGCCTATATCGACTGTGATCAACGAAGGGTATCGATTTGTACAGTTGAGGGTGATTATTTTTGTTTCATAGGTGATCGGGACAATGGTTCAGTGCCCATGCCTGATGTTGTATGAAACTAAGAAACCCTTAGTTTTCTCTTTCTACTCTCATGTTGGATGAGGCTGTTGGGGTTCAGGGAGAGTTTCCCCCTATGGTTTATGACTACCTGGATGTCTTTCCTGATGATTTATTCGAGTTGCCACCATCTCCTGAGATAGAGTTTTCTATCAATCTTGTTCAAGGAGCCACTCCTATTTCGATGCCATCTTACCATTTTGCACAAGCAAAGTTACGTGGGCTTAAGGTACAGCTTTAGGAGTTGCTAGATAAGGCGTTTGTACACCCGAGTACATCGTCGTGGGGAGCTCCGGCATTGTTTGCTAAAAAGAATGATGGGTCCTTGAGATTATGTATTAATTATTGAAAACTAAATTAGGTAACGGTGAAGAACAAGTATTCTATGCCCAGGATTGATAATTTGTTCGATCAATTAAAAGGTTCATGCTGTTTTTCGAAGATCGACTTGAGGTCGGGTTATCACCAAATGAGGATTAGAGAAGAGGAAGGATCAAAGAAGAGGATATAGCGAAGACTATTTTTTGAATTCGTTATGGTCACTACGAGTTTTTAGTCATGTCGTTCAGTTTGACTAACGAGCCTGCAACATTCATAGACTTGATGAACCGCATATTTCGTCCATATCTTGTGTAACACCCCAATTCCCCAAGAACGTTAAAGACATATATTGATATTTAATTAGGGTTATTCTACTGATGCATTATATATAAATAGAGTACTTAATTGCATAATTAAAGTTCAAGTGCCTGGTAAACCATTAAAGTAAGTATAATTATTACAGTCATCTATCAGAACAAAACATAGTATCTTGGATCAAAAGCTTAGTGACAAAAGAAGGATTGAAAGATAAAATTTACTGCTCCCCAGGAGCAATGGCGAATCTCTATGGCTCATCGTACCCTTCTTCTTCCAGATACTCAGGCTCTTCGTGATACTCTCCTTCCGATAATTCTTACCCTTCACCTGTGATGTAAATGCCGTCAACCAAAACGCAGAAGTAAACTCTAAAATCCTACCCAGTTAACCCACACATAATCCACCAAAGCTATAGTTAAATAGATTGAGCATAACATTGTCAGAGATGAACTAAGTAAACCATCAATATACATGGAGTGCAATGCAAATACATGAGATGTATGTGATCACAACCCAACCCCCAAACTGCTCAACTAATAAAGTGAACTCTACCCCAGCAATTCTAAGGAGTAGACTTTCTAGACAATTGCACACTAAAGCCATCGCCAAAACTCCTCGTTGCAAATAGTAAATTCATCATTAGGCTTCACGCCATATCTATTTTATGGAAAAATGGCAGCAGCGTGGGGCCCACCACCATGTTGGGAATGTATATTGAAAAGTTATACTTTTTTTATGTATAACATGGGGCCCACCGCCATGTTGGCAACAGCGTGGGGACGCACCCAAGGTGTTCATAGGGCATATATCCCAAAACAATCCATAATCTGGCAACCAGGAATGCACTAGACTTAGAACCATGGAAACGACAACTCTAACTTCCCAAACCCACAACGGTACATACACAGTAGACTCCAGCATGCTTATGGATGCAATTGTGACAATGCCCATGATAGTACGATTATATATCTCGAAGGAAAATACTCTAAAACATGATATAACATTAAACATGGCATATGTACAAATTAAGATGGCATGGTGTACAAGTCCCTTAAGCACTAGGTCTAATTTTTCGAAGCACAAGTCAAAGTTTTCAAAACATGAACCTAGATTCATGACATGATTAATAATTATCATACAATCACACTAAATCATTATTCTCCCAATTTAAACTAATTAAAACATCCATTTCAAGTCACCTAACAAAAGCATGCTCCATCAAATACTTAATAACTCACTAAGCCCCTTTGAAGTATTAAATTAAATGGTACAGCAACATTTTGAGGTACTTAAGATTTGAGTTTAGTGCTGGTTTCTAGTGACAATTTATATTAAGAATATTCTATACAAATTTTATGCTTAATACTAAGTCCAAATCCTAAGGCAACTAGGTGAATTAATTCATATAAAGGGAAACAGTTCAGCACTTTGTAGAAGAATTTCAAAAAAAGAGTTTGAGTTGGTCTCAATTTTGGGGTATCAAATTTGGTCCTACTGATCTTAGTTCAATATGTCTCTAAAAGTCTCATGAATAGTACTCAGGGTGGTTGTTTGTAAAATGTTGAAGAAATAAGCCATTTTATAAAATATGTGTTGGTGGTATAAAATCTACAGCTGAATTAGTTTTTAACAGAGAGTTTAAAAATGGTTTGAGGGATTATCTGGGAGTTTTAAAATCTCATTTTTGTTCAGCAACTACATTAATATGTTACCTACACTTTTCATGAAGACACTTTTGGAGGTGGTCACTAAAAATAGGAGTTTTGAGTTGCTTAAAAAAGTTGTGACAGAGGATTCTGCTGTACTTTAAACAGAACAGAGATATTTCTTAGGCTATTAGACATATCAAAACTCAAATTTTTAATCTCATTTTTTGTGGGTAGATATATTTACATGTTGTCTGTAACGTTTATGTTTTACCATAAGTTCAGTTCACCTTTTAAAGTGGGGTGTTTAGGTCTGCAATGACAACTGGTTTGAAATTGACACATTTTGGTAAAAATGCAATATCTCAAGTTCTACTCAGTCAAATCAGTTCAAATGAATTTTGGATGAAAGATTACATCAAAACTAGGTATGGATATGAAGAACACACTTAGATAAGCTTTCTATAATTAGTTATGAGTTTTCAAAATTCAGGGTAGAAAGCTCAAAAGTTGCAAATCTCAGGCCATTATGTGTTCTAGCTACCTAGCATGTTGGGTGCCAAGTTTTGATCAATTTTATTTTCTACATGCATGTGTTATATACTTATATATCTAAACTCCATAACATATATAGGCTAAAACTCAAGGCTATAAACATTTAACCACTTAACAAATCACAAAAACCTTCAAATAGTCCCTAAATCTCAACCATGGTGCCTTTTTCATGTGTTTTTGTTCTTGTTCATCATTTGTTGTTTAAGCATGGGTTGAGGTGAGTTTGGGACAAATTAGAAAGGGGTTTGATAGAGAGGATTATAGAGTTACTTACTTGGAGATTGAATCCTAGGGTTAAAGAGCATGACTAGGACTGAGCTTTAGTGCTCTCCTTCCTTTCTCCTCTTGATTCTCCTTTTGTTAGGGTTCTTTACTAAAAATCATAGTTGTTTTTGATTTTAGTATTTAATTTTATTTTGTTTAATAAAATTATTTTTTTTATTTTATGAGAATTTTAATGAGCAATGAATGCAATATCATTTCTTTAAATGTTATGCATGAATGTCCTTTATTCTATATAGTATTTATTCTAGTATGTAGAGTATGACTTGTACACAGAAGACCAGATTATAAGTTCTTGCAGAATATAAGTTTTAGTTCACAGTTTAGATGGAATTGGACAAACTATCAGTACGACTGTAGCACAGAATTTTACTAGACCTGTCTTGGTTACAGGGAACAAATAATAGCATCGTCTATTATTCTGACTCGCTGTGTTAGTACATTTTGTGTATATTAAATGGGACTAGATTGGGGTAATTAATTTTATACTAACTATATAAATTAATTCACACCCGAAGGTTATTATGAGTGCTTATACTCTTAATCCTGAAATAATTATTATTTACGTATATTTGATATTCATTGTTTTGATTCATTAAAGGGTGCAATCTTTTATGGGTCAATAGTGCCGGTGAGTTGGATAGCGGTATTAATTATATGGTGAATATTAATTATTGATGGAATTCACGTCCCGATTGTTCGGGATTGATTATACTCCCTTAAAGAAGTTTATAAGTTTTGACCGGGTCAAACCCTGCAGGTGGATTTAATTATCCGGTCGTCAAATAAGTTAATGAAAGGGCTTAAGGAGTTTTAAAGATGCCGATAAAATTAGATTGTTAGTAATTAAATTTAATTAGCAGGTATCAATAATCTTAACGTTGGGAGATGAGTTAAGCATTTAATAATAGGAGCTCGAATAATTAGTTTTCAAAATGTGGCTGGGAGTGCAATTATGATTCTTTAGTGGTATGAATTATAATTTAGTTTTTATCAAATTGCCTCAAGGGTAGGTTAATTTTCATAATTACATTAGAAACTCAAGTCATATTTACTACAGAGGTCCCTATTGTAACCCTATATATATGCGGTTATGTTAAACCCTAATCATAAGTCGTCTTTTAAAACTATGGTTTCCAGGTAAACCTAAAGTTGGTTAGTTTAGCAGGTTCTAGTTTATGAAGGGTCGTAGCCCACCCTACGTTCGTGATATGCATCGGGATTATAGTAGAAGGTTTAATCGGGGCTTCAACTCGAAGGATTCAGATTCGTAGTTGTTACAGTAACCAAAATCATTCTACCAGATTTTGAAAGGTATAATCTTGAATCTAACTTTGAGAGTATGGTTTTTATTTTGATCATTCAACATCAAAAAGTTTTAAACTGAAGCATGTTTCGACGATTGCCCGTCTAGTATTTTTTATCAAAAAAATTGTATTCAAATCAATGATCTTGACAGTTTACCTCCAACAACTAGTATTAGAGCTGTTTTGATTTATGAATATGATTTAATCGACGGAACTGGTAGCTTTAGAACTGTGCTAACTTTGTTTTACAGGCGTTTTAATCCTGATTTTATTATCATTATTTTATTCATGTTTGATTGAATGGATGAATGATGATCATTATTAATTTTTAATCACGAGGGTTGATCGTAATAATTTTAAAATTTTTAGATCAATTGTGAGCCTTCGAGACATAGGTTTCGACGTAAAAGTTTTTTTATGTTCTTTAGATATTGTTCAATAAATATAAGAACATGTTCGAAGGTCTAAGAACGCGAAGAATAAGCGGCGGCAAAACTGGCGGCACCGGCGGTAGTTTCAGGATTTTTGGGCCACAGATCACGGTGGTTTTTCTACAATTTTGTGATAGGTTTTTCAGTAGATTTTCTGTAGGTTTTAGGCATGAAAAACAGCAGTAAAACAGATTCAAAAAATAGCAAAAAGCCGGCACAAAACAGCCTCGGCTGCAGCACCTATAGCGGCGGCGTTCTGTGCCATTTTCTGTGTTTTTTTTAGAACTATTTTGAGCAATTTTTTATGCATAAAATAGCAGCAAAATAGTGTTGAAAAACAGTCCAAGAGTGGGAGAAAAATAGCTGCAAAAGGCAGCACAAAAATCGGCACAAGTGATGGCGATGGGCGGCGGCACTGGGGCTATTTCGGGGGCTGTTTTCAACGCTTTTTAGGACTATTTTTGGGGTATTCTTCTAGGATTCATGTGTCTATGTATCAGTGCTAAAAACAACAAAAAAATGGGAGTCAAAATGATCACAGAACGAGGGAGAAATAGCAACAGCAACGGCGGCGCTATGAGCAGCAGCGGCACAGTCCCTTTGGGGCCTTTTGAAAGCAATTTTCGAGGCTATTTTCAATTTGATTTTTTGATAGAAAAATAGTATTTTTCATAAGCTATTTTTCATAAAAAATCAGAACGAAAACGAACTTCAGAGGAGGCGACAAAAGCTGCGGGAAGCGACAATGAGTGACAGCACTGGCATAGCCGGCGGTTGCTGCTTGTTTTGGGCTAGTGGTGGCGAGCAGTTTTGATGATATGACTCGGGACAATGATGTATTTATATAACACTGCATTTTGAGGAATCCCGATAGGATTTGGATACCGCAGGCGGATTCTGATAAAGATTAGAAGATTACTATTTAATATTTAAACAGGAGACTAAACTCAAGAAAGTTTATACTTTATCATAAAATCGAGATATATACACATCTTACATTTATATTTATTTAAACTGCATGGATAATATATATATGTTCTAATTATTCATGTTAATTTTAATTAATTAAAAAATTCGATTTTAATTAAATTTTCTATAAAAAAAATAAAATTAAGTTTTTTTTAATTAACTAGTTTTTATTAAAAAGAAAAACTTCAAATATTTTATTTTTTATAAAATAACACGTTTAAGATGATTTTTTAATAAACCAAATATCTTGGATAAACGTAAAAATTAATTCTGAATTTTGAATTAATTAAAAAAAAATTTAATTTTAATAAATTATTACTTTTCAAAAAAATTTGTAATTGGAAAATAAAATTAAATTCTTAATTGTTTATTTAAAATTAATTTTTTAAAATAAATAATAATTTTGAGATATTTTATTTGTTACACATTAAAACACAGAAACATAGTTTGAAAAAATTGAAATATTTCAGATTGTGTGATTTTCAAAATTAATAAATTTATTTTAATTAAACAGTTTTGTATAACCCCCAAAATTTCTTTTAAAAACTAAGTGGGAGAGGAAATTTATTCACAGATAAATCCCGCGATCTCCATCACTAGTTCGTTGGTGATGTAATCAATTCTGCGTGTTAGTTGTAAGGCCTTCCTCCTTATCGGATAGAATTAATTGCGGTATCGCCAGTACGAACTTCATCTATGGATAATTCTGGATAATTGTTAGTGTGGATCACTTTTCCATCCGAATGATTCATTGCGATGCGATTAATTCCGAATTAGGTAGTGGTTAACATTTAGCTGTAAATAATAATATTCTCTCCATCTGAGTCACTGACATTATTTACTAGACCGAAACTATGTCAGTTATTTAATTTTACTTGGCACGGTCAGTTGCCTGGATAGTAAAATTAATAAGAATTGACCTGTTTGGACAAACGATGGATAGTAGACGTCCTCACATCGAGGTATGCTATTCACAGGGTACCAGGCTACTGGAGAATTTTTTTAAAATGGTAGAAGAAACTAATTTAAAATAAAATTCAATTTTTTGCTCATCATAATTATTAATTTTTAATTATGTGATTCTTAAGATTAAAATGGCTTTCAATCCACTCGGGACCATACTCAAAGAAAACAAACTAATGGGACCAAACTATGTAGACTGGAAAAGGAACTTGAATATTGTCTTAACGGCCGAGAATTATAAATTTGTATTATCTAAGATTTATCCACTAGTACCTGATGAGAGGACGACCGAACAGGAAACTCGGGCTTATCAGAAGTTGCAGAAAGCTGATAAGATGGCTCATTGTTACATTTTGGCTTCTATGTCAAATATATTGCAGCATCAGTATCTGTCTATGCTCAATGCCTATAACATGATTATTAACCTCAAAGAAATGTTTGGGGATCAAAATTGTGTTGTAAGGTAGGTGGCCATGAAATCTCTGATGAATATAAGCATGGCTGAAGGCACCCCAGTTAGGGATCATGTTTTGAAGAGGATCAATCTTCTGAATGAACTGGAGATCCTAAGAGCTGAGATTGACAGGGAAATGCAAGTCGATATTATACTCCAGTCACTGCCTAATAGCTTTAAGCAGTTCTTCCTGAATTATTCCATGAATAAGCTCAGCTTTTCATTGGCAGAACTTCTTAAAGAACTTTAAGTAATCAAGGGTGTTCTTAAGAAGCCAGGTAGTGTGCATGTGGCTAAAAAAGGTTCTTCCTCTAAGCCGAAAAGCATGAAGAAGAAAAACGTTCAGAAACAGGGAGGTACAGGTTCAAAAGCAACCAAAGGGCCAAAAGCTGGTGTAAAGAAGCCGAGAGGCAAGTGCTATCACTATAACTGGTTGGGGCATTGAAAAAAGTAGTGTTCAGTTTTTTCAGTAAGAAAAACATGCAAGGTAATTTCTGTTAACTAGTGATGGAAACATATTTAGCGGTGTTATCTACCGGTACCTGGTGTGTAGATACATGAGCCACTAATCATGTCTATAATTCTTTGCAAAGGTTCTAAGAAACCAGGCAGCTTTGTGATGGGAAAATTTACCTATATATGGGTAATAATACTAGGGTGGCAGCAATTTTAGTAGGAGATGTCACTCTCAACTTTAGTAGAAATAGGATTTTATATTTAAAAGATTGTCTTTATGTACCTTTTATTAGAAGGAATTTAATTTCGATTTCTAATTTAATAAAGAACAAATATTCTGTTCATTTTAATGACTATGTGGTTATTAAGAAAAATAAACGTTTTATTTATTTTGGTACATTGGTGCATGGTCTGTATGTTATATCTCTTACCGCTTCTACACTTCAACTAACTGAATTGAATAACATGTTTATTTTACCATATAAGAGAAATGATTCTTCTTTAATGAACCAAATGTTTCTTTGGCACTTACGCTTGGGTTATATTAATCTAAAAAGGATAAATAAACTGGTCGAAGATGGGCCTTTGAGTTCATTGGAAGTGGAGGCACTTTCAGTCTGTGAGTCCTACTTAGAGGGTAAGATGCCCAAGAGGCCTTTTTCAGTCAAAAGCTATAGAGCTAAAGAACCATTAGAACAGGTTTACTCTGATGTATGTGGTCCTATGACTATCCGGGCTAGAGGTGATTTTGAGTACTTCGTTAGTTTCATTAACGACTACTTAAGGTATGGATATATTTACCTAATACACCGTAAGTCTTAATATTTTGAAAATTTCAAAGAATTTAAGGCAGAGACAGAGAAACGTCTGGGTCAAGGTATCAAATCACTATGATCCAACGGAGGTGGCGAGTACCTCTTTGGAGAGTTTAAGGACTACTTGTCGTCAGAAGGGATTATATTCTAGTTGATTGCACTGGGCACTCCGCAGCAGAATGGTGTAGCAAAAAGAAAGAATAGGACTCTTATGGAGATGGTAAGGTAGATGATGAGTTATTCAGAATTACCAGATTTATTTTGGGGACTTGCATTAGAGACAGCGGCTTATATTCTGAACTTGGTACCTTCTAAGTCAGTACCTTCTACTCCCACAGAATTGTGGACCGGGCGCAAGCCGAGTCTGAGACATATTCAGATTTGAGAGTGTCCAACACATGTGCTGAAAGAGAAAGCAGGTAAATTAGAACCAAGGATAGAAGTTTATTTTTTTGTCAGCTATTCCAAGAGAACGAAGGGTGGTTTATTTTATAATCCTAAGGATCTGAAAATCATTGTTAGCATCAATGCCAGATTCTTGAAAGAGGATTATATTATGGACCACAGGCCCAAAAGTAAAATTATTCTAGAAGAATTAAGAAAAAATACAAGTAGAACGGAAGAGGAATCATAAGTCACTAATATCTCATTACCTCGTCGTAGTGGGAGGATTATCAGGACAGATGTAGATCTTGAACCTGATCAGGGTCCTACCATTAACATGCTAGACGAGTATGTACGTAATGGTGCCTAGGGTTCAGATTCTGCACAGCGCATTACTGCTCATACACAGTCTTTTGACATAATCCTAGTTGAACTGGATATCGAACCATGTAACTACAACGAAGCACTCCATGATAAAGATGCAGATCTTTGGTAAAAGGCTATGAATTCAGAGATAGAATCTATGTATTCTAATCAGGTCTGAAAAATTGTAGAACCACCTAAAGGGATAAAACCCATTGGATGCATGTGGATCTACAAAAGGAAGAGAGGAGCAGAAGGGAAGGTAGAAACCTTCAAAGTTAGGCTTGTTGCAAAAGAGTTCACTCATAAAGAAGGGATCAATTATGAGAAAAGAATTTCGCTGGTAGCCATGCTTAAGTCTATCCAGATTTTCTTATCCATTGCGGCTCATTTTAATTACGAAATTTAGAAAATAGATGTCAAGACAGCTTTCCTTAATGAAAGTCTTAACGAGTGTATCTATTTGGTACAACCAGATAGTTTCATAGCAAAGGACCAGGAGCACATGTTGTGCAAGCTTAAGAGATCCATTTATGACTTAAGCAGGCATCAAGGTCTTGGAATACTCAATTTGATCAAGCCATAAAGTCTTATGATTTTAATAAAAGTCCAGATGACTCCTGTGTGTACAAGAAGTGATGAAAGCGTGGTGGTCCTTCTAGTACTTTATGTACATGATATCATGCTCATCAGAAACGATGTAGGGATGTTATCTTTGGTAAAAGTATGATTATCTGGGCAGTTCGATATGAAGAACTTGGGAGAAATCAGTAACATCCTTGGGATCAAGTTTTTGCCAGATAAAAAACAAAGGATGTTAGGCTTATCACAAGAAAAGTATATCGATGACATACTTGCTCATTTTAGTATGCAGGATTCCAAGAAAAAGTTTCTCCCTTTCAGGCATGGAATCACTCCATCCAATGATTAATGTCCTGAGACACCTGATGAGATAGAGAAAATGAAGGCAGTTCCTTTTGCTTCGGCAATAGAAAGCCTAATGTATGCTATGCTTTGTACTAGACCTGACATCTGCTTTGTTGTTGGCATGGTTAGCAGATATCAATCTAACCTAGGACATAAACATTGGACTGCGGTAAAGAATACAATCAAGTACCTAAAAAGAACTAAAGATTATATGTTGATTTACCAGGCAGATAGTCTAATACCTTTGGGATACACAGACTCAGACTTCCAGTTGGACAAAGATTTTCCGTAAGTCTACCTCAAGATATGTGTTTACCTTGGGAGGTGGAGCTCTATGCTCTAAGTTAGAGGAGCATCAAGCAATCCTTCATTGTTGATTTTACCATGGAGGCCGAGTACGTGGCAGCTTCTGAAACAGCTAAGAAGGTCGTTTGGCTCAGGAACTTCTTGCTGGATCTAGATGTGGTGCCTTCAGTTCAATTTGCTATTATACTTTATTGTGATAATAGCGGAACGGTTACAAATTGGAAAGAGCTAAGAGTCCACAAGAAAGAAAAACACATTTAGCGTAAGTATCACCTAATACGAGAAGTTATACAGATGGGTGATATTACTGTGATCAAGATTGCATCAGGAGATAACTTTGCAGATCCTTTTACAAAGAGTCCACCGACTAAAACTTTTGACAGTCATGTAGAGGGCATGGGAGTCAAATGTATGGCAGCATAGTTTTGCGTATAAGTGGCAAATTGTCAGGGTTGTATACTAAAAAACATAATTTTTGTTAGTTTTAGAAATTAATTTTATTTTTTAATAAAATTATTTTTTCATTTTATAAGAATCTTAATGAGCAATAAATGCAATATCATTTCTTTAAATGTTATGCACGGATGTCCTTTATTATGTAAGTATTTAATCTGATGTGTAGAGTATATCTTGTACACAGAAGACCAGATTATAAGTTCTGGCCGTCAAATAAGTTAAGCAAAAGGGTTTAAGAAATTTTAAAGATGTCAATTAAATTAAATTGTCAGTAATTAAATTTAATTGGTGGATATCGAAAAATTTAACGTGGGGAGATGAGTTAAGCATTTAATAACAGGAGCTCGAATAATCAATTTTGAGAATGTGACTGGAAGTGCAATTACGATTCTTTAGTTGTATGAATTATAATTTATGTTTTTATCAAATTGCCTCAAGGGCAGGTGGGTTTTCATAATTATATTAGAAACCCAAGTCATATTTACACCTCAGGTCCCTACGTAGCCCTATATATATGCGGCTATGCTAAACTCTAATCATAAGTCGTCTTTCAAGACTAGGGTTCCACATAAATCTAAAGTTAATTAGTTTAGCAGGTTCTAGTTCATGAAGGATCGTAGCCCACCTTATGCTCGTGATATGCATCGGGAATACAATAGAAAGCTTGATCAGGGCTTCAACTTGAAGGATTCAGATTTGTAGTTGTTGCAGTAATCAAAATCATTCTACCAGATTTTGAAAGGTATAATCCCGAATCTAACTTTAGGAGTACGATTTTTATTTTGATCGTTCGACATCTAAAAGTTTTAAACTGGAGCCTGTTTCTGCGATTACTTGTCCAGTATTTTTTATCGAAAAAATCATATTCAAATCTATGATCTTGGCAGTTTGCCTCCAAGACCTTCTTCTTCCTTTCTTCTTTCCCTCTATTCGCTCAAGACTTAGCTATGATTTCAGAATTTTGGAGAGGGTTTTTGGGGCTGGTTTAGTTGGGCAAAGGGAGTGAGGGTTATATTTATAGAAAATTTTGAATAAAGACTAATGATGTGGGTTGTGGTGTAAACCAATGGGTTTACACGCAAATTTAAGGGTTTAATTATGGCTTGTGGTAGAGTGTGGGAAAAGAAAAAGGCTGTTTTAACCCATCAAAAACTAATTTTAGTAATTTAATTCAATTTATTGAAGTTTTGATGGTGTAATTATACTACATTATTAAGAAAAGTGCCCAAAAATTAACTTAATGTATAATTTCGGGTACTTTTTCAATGGAATTGATACAATTTATAAATTTTATGATTAGTGTATTATAATGATGATTCATAATTATTTTGGCACTATTTAATTATTTATGTGTTGAGGATTTGACTAAATTAAGCTCTTTTATAACAATGTGTCAATTTGGCTTAAATTGAAATTTTGGTGTACTAAGTTTTACTTGATTTGATTTAGTATTGTAATATTTTTATTCTTCCTAACTTACTTTATATATATATATATATATATATATATATATATATATATATAATTTGATTTGATTACAATTATTTAATCTTATTTTTAAATTTGTCGTCATGGGATTCTTTTGATAAAAAAAGCAAAATTTTGACACATGACAAACATGCCATATGACCAACCATGGAATGGTATTTTGGTCATTTTGCTTATTTTAATTACTTTATATTATTTTAATTTAAAATTTAATTAATTAAGTAATTGGATCAAAGTTTGGGCCAAATGTTTTAATTTTGTTGGGCTTAGTTTAAATTCTTATTGGGCTTGAATTAAGTTCTTGTTGGGCTTTATTAGGAGTGGGCTTGACTTAATATTAATGGGCCTATGTTGGGCATAATATATTTAGACCATACTTGAAATCCTTTTTGGGCTTTAATTTATGGGTTATAATTATAATTCTTTTTGGACTAAATTAGTTGGGTTTAATTAAAAAACTTGGGTTATGGAATTTTTTTGGGCCTTTTGTTGGGATTGAGCTTATTCTAAATTTTTGGGCTTGAGTTTATACTTGGGCCTTATTTCTTATCTTTCTAAAATCTATGATTTTGTTTCTTAAGCTAAGTTGTAGGACTCCAATTCTATGATTTTGCGTGGCTTCGAATTTGATATCACGTGTTCTCTAGGGCTCTATTCTCGTTTGATCCCATCTCAGTGTACTATTTTCGTCGATCGTCACTCCTATTCCAATGACCTAAAATTCGGCCCTTTACAGGTTTCGTTCTTATTTGATTAAAAGATTGTGTAAAAATTACACTTGGGTTCAGTTTGTATTTCTTTCGTAATTTCTCTATCCTCTTTGACTAACTTGTAAATTTTATGATCGTTTATAATTTTAGTTTTTTTTTTAGATTTCAGTATTATAGAACTTAATATTCTATTGGGTTTAAATTTGAATCTTAGAGTTTTGTTCATGTCCTAATCCAATTCTAGAGTTCTAGCCATTATAGGTTTTCGTCGCTAATTCTCGTAATCTAAAATCGAGTACTTTTATATACTTATTCATTAGCTAGTGTTTGTTGTAAACAAGGGATGAGGATTACCTCAGGGACTTTCGTGCAGATAGAGAGAATTAAAGACTCATGTGTAATTTGTTAGAACTAAGATTGTTAATGACTTCTAGAGTGATTATGAGATAATTTATGGTGTCTTCACAAGAGGTGTGCAGCTTAGCATAGATTTACCAATTTCGGGTTAAACATGCAATTATTGAAAATTATGCAATATTAAGCCTTTGCGTATATTTTCTTCTTAATTATTGAGTTGGCACTTAGCTTTCCTATTCCTTTGACTTAGGGTCTTGTTATTTGTGTACGGCTTCATTTTGGGTTATTTTTTAAATTTTGTTATTGTTTTTTAACCGAATTGTAATTCTCCATTTTCTTATGGGGTTCTAGGATTAAGAGATACATTTTCTTCTTTAAGGTTTTCAATTCCGATATCTAATTCTAGACTTAATCTTTTGGAATTCTTACACTTGATCTAACCCTATTCTAAAAATCTAGTTTCGGTTGATTTAACATTCTTAATCCAGAGGCTTAAAAATCAGGTCATTACAATCTAACCCCCTTAAAACAAATTTTGTCCCCGAAATTTTAGAGAGTGTCTATCTCTTGAAAGTGTTGTTGTTAAATTGTTCGCATAGCGCCCTTCTGCTCTCAGCGTAACTCTCATGTCTACTCTTGGTTGTGGCACGACGTTGACGGATCAGCTTGATCTTCCTGATTGTCCCAATTGTGTGGTCTAACTTTAACGAAATGATCTCTCCATTGTTTGATTTTCAAGTTTGTTTTGTCAGCACGTTGGTTTTCGCATTCCTCTTCTAATGACTGGATCGTTCTCTAATTGGTAGCCAATCTAAGGCAAAGCGAATGTGACAAGGAAGGATGGTTGGTGGTAGTAATCCAGTTCCATATGTCCGTTTTCGTTCGATATAGGCTCCCATTTTCAGACTTCCAATTGCCATTGTCATAGTCAAGTTCTTCCATGGTTAGGCAGCGAAGGCATCATTCGGGTTCCTATACTCCTAATGCTTCGACGAGAGGGTTCGCACGTGTATCAATGCGTGTGGATGGGTTTCCCTTCCTTCAGCATGGTAAACTAAACTCTTTGGGCTCGAGATTGCCTCGTGTCTTTCATCTTCTACTGATAATGTAAACTCTCAGGTCTCAAGTCTTTTCGGATGGCTGGATTAGCTATGATTTAGGCAGCAACTAGTGACACAAAACTATCGAAGCATAATATATCATAAAGGTCATTCAAGGTTCAAGACATGGGTGAAATAAGGGGACAACAAACGAACACTTCATTGCATTCAAAGAATGGCTCTCGTGATCTGGGATCAAATTTATTTGATAATAGAGATGTCAAGCAATGAGTGGTCAAACCAGATATTTACACTGAAGTTACGTCGGCCTAATGCACTTCAATTCAAGCATCCAAGTCCCCTTCCTTGACATGATTCCGAGTGCGACAAAAGGCTCGTAGGGTCACTTTCACAACCGAAATAGGTATTAAGATTGTGAGAGAGTAATGAATAAGATCTTGTTACGGTCAAATGTGCAGAACAAAGTGACTAACAAATGGAATGATCTTGGATGAACAAAGTCAGTTCGAGGGCGATGAAACGAACATTGTTGTCATTCGGGCACAGCTTAATAATTGAGGACTCGAGGATAGAATGTTCCCTATGGTTGGATTTTCCTCATAGGGTCACAATTTAGAATTGGGTGTAAAAGGTTATCCACGAATGTCATTCGACTGTAGCGAGAGAAGTCGAGTATAGGTTGATAGCTATTATGTTATTAGGGACTTAAGATTCTAAGAGAAAGGATACGCTAGGAATTTCGAATGTACAATTCGGGGGTCACACCTAAGGGTTCTTGGGATAACGAGGTAGGAAATACAAGGAGGATGACACGATGTTCTGAGACTTACACTCTTAAGATGCTCTTATAGGGAACTCCTGTCTACCCCCCTTAAAATGGAACATCTTATTGTAGGGATCTCTGGCTGTTGATCTTGATGTCTTCATCCGTACTCCACTTCACGAATTTCTTTCTGACTCCGAACCTCATAACACTTAAAATGATAAAGAAGAATAACTTAAATTTAATGGATTTTAGTCTTCATATATATATAGATGATAATCAATATTTAATATGACTGACCCTACAAGGTCTCTATGCAACAGAACGCACGATTCCCACAACGTCAGTGTGGGTAAGGGTTGAACCTAGGCTTTGATACCATGTTGCAACGTCCCGATTCCCCGGGAACGTTAATGACATATATTGATATTTAATTAGGGTTATTCTACCGATGCATTATAGATAAATAGAATACTTAATTGCATAATTAAAGTTTAAGTGTCTGACGAACCATTAAAGTAAGTAAATTATTACAGTCATCTATCATAACAAAACATAACATCTTAGATCAAAAGCTTAGAGACAAAAGAAGGACTGGAAGATAAAATCTATTACTCCCTAGGAGCGATGTCGAATCCCTGTGGCTCATGTACCCTTCTTCTTCTAAATACTCAAGCTCTTCGTGATACTCCCCTTTCGATAATTCTTGCCCTTCACCTGTGGCGTAAACATCGTCAGCTGAAACTCAGAAGTAAACTCTAAAAACCTACCCAGTTAACCCACACAAAATCCACCAAACCCACAGTTAAATAGATTGAGCATAACATTGTCAGAGATGAACTAAGTAAACCATCAATGTACATGGAGTGCAATGCAAATGCATGAGATGTATGTGACCATAACCCAACCCCCAAACTGCTCAACTGATAAAGTGAACTCCACCCTGGGAATTCTAAGGAACAGACTTTCTGGATAAATTGTACACTAAAGCCATCACCATAACTCCTCATTGCGAATAGTAAATCCATCGTTGGGCTTCATGCCATAGCTATTTTACTGAAAAATGGCAACGGCGTGGGGCTCGACGCCATTTAAGGGCAATGCCGACATCACCCACCTTAAGAAGCGTGATGCTTTCGCTAATGTCAACTCCGAAGCCTAAATCACGAAAGTTAGAATGCTACCGACGAACCCATGGTGCCCAATAATTCTAATTATATAATATTTTCCATCAAAATCACAATTTCATGCACTGGGGACGCACCCAGGGTGTTCACAGGGCATATATCCCAAAACAATCCATAATCCAGCAACCAAGGATGCCTTAAACTTAGAACCATGGAAACGACGACTCCAACTTCCCAAACCCACAACGGTACATACACGGTAAACTCCAACATGCTTATGGAAGCAATTGTGACAATGCCCGCAATAGTACGATTATATATATCTCGAAGGACAATACTCTAAAGCATGATATAACATTAAATATGGCATATGGTCAAATTAAGATGGCATGAAGTGCAAGTCCCTTAAGCACTAAGTCTAATTTTTCGAAGCACAAGTTAAAAGTTTTCAAAACATGATCCTAGATTCATAACATGGTTAATAGGTATCACATAATCACACTAAATCATTATTCTCCCAATTTAAACTAATTAAAACATCCATTTCAAGTCACCTAACAAAAGCATGCTCCATCAAATACTTAATAACTCACTAAGCCACTTTCAAGTATTAAATTAAATGGTACATCAACATTTTGAGGTACTTAAGATTTGAGTTTAGTCCTGATTTTTGGTGACAATTTAGATACAGATATTCTCTACAACTTTTATGTTTAACACTGAGTCCAAATCCTAAGGCAACTAGGTGAATTAATTCATATAAAGGAAAATGGTTCAACACTTTGTAGAAGAATTTCAAATAAAGGGTCTCAGTTGGTCTCTGTTTTGGGGCAACAAATCTGGTCCTACTGAGCTAATTTCTGGATATGTCTTAGTTCAATATGTTTCCTACAAGTCTCATGAGTAGTGCTCGGGGTGGTTGTTTGTAAAAAGTTAAAGAAATAAGTCATTTTATAAAATGTGTTTTGGCGGTATAAAATCCACAGCAGAATCAGTTTTTAACAGATGGTTTAAAAATGGTTTTGGGGAATATCCGGGGGTTTTAGAATCTAGTTTTTGATAATAAACTAGGTTAATATGTTACCTACACTTTTCATGAAGACCACATTTGGTGGTGGTCACTTAAAATAGGGGTTTTGGGTTGTTTAAAAATGTTGTGACAGAGGGTTCTGCTGTACTCTAAACAAAATAGAGACTTTTCCATGGCTATTAGGCATATCAAAACTCAATAGTTTAGGCTCCGTTTTGGTGGGTAGCTATATTTATATGTTATCTACAAATTTTATGTTTTGACCTAAGCTCAGTTCACGTTTGAAAGTTAGGTTTTTAGATCTGCAATGACTACTAGTCTGAAATCGACATATTTTGGTAGAAATGTTATATCTTGTGTTCTAATCACTCAAATCAGTTAAAAACAATTTGGATGAAAGATAACATCAAAGCCTAGGTCTGGATATAAAGAACACACTCAGATCATTTTTCTATAATTAGTTATGATTTTCAAATTTCAAGACAGAAAGCTCAAAAGTTGCAAATCTCTGGCCATTATGCATTCTAGCTACCTAGCATGTTGAGTGCCAAGTTTTGATCAATTTTATTTGCATTCATGTGTTATGTACTTATATATCTAAACTCTAGAACATATATAGGCCACAAAACTCAAGGATATAAACATTCAACCACTTAACAAATCACAAAAAGTTTTAAACAGTCGCTAAATCCCAACCATGACGCCTTTTTCATGTGTTTTTGTTCTTGTTCTTGATTTTTTGTTTGAGCATGGGTTGAGATAAGTTTGGGACAGATTAGAAAGGGGTTTGAGAGAAAGAATTAGAGAGTTACTTACTTTGGGATTGAATCCTAGGGTAAAAGAGCAAGACTAAGACTTAACTTTTGAGCTCTCCTTCATTTCTCCTCTTGATTCTCCTTCTTCTTCCTTTTTTCTTCTTAATTATTGAGTTGCCATGTAACTTTCTTATTCCTTAGATTTAGGGCCTTATTATTTGTGTACGTATTCATTTTTGGTCATTTATAAAATTTTGTTATTATTTTTGGACCAAATTATAATTCTCCATTTTCTTATGAGGTTCTAGGATTAAGAGATACCTTTTCTTCTTTAGAGTTTTCAATTTCAAGATCTGATTCTAGGCTTAATCATTCGGGTTTTTACTTTTGATCTATCCTTGATTTGAAAACCTAGTTTTGGTTGATTTAACATTCTTCATCGAGAGGCTTAAAAACTAGATCGTTAAATCTTAACGGCTTTGTGGTCGTGTTTGTAGACGACATTCTTATCTATTCACCATTGAGGGAGACGCATGAGGAACATTTATATATTACTCAGTATCTTTTGAGGGAACATTGACTATATGCAAAATTTGAAAAAATGTGAATTTTGGATGCTTGGGGTGAGATTTCTTCGACATGGAATCGGGAGAGGTAGTATTGGTGGACTCTTCAAAGATTGATACAGTGATGAGTTGGAAATGACCGAAGAATTTGATTGAGATTCGCAGCTTTTTGGGTTTAGCAAGCTATTACCGACGATTCGTAAAGGATTTTTTTCGACTCACCGCACCGATGACTCGCCTTATGCAGAAGGGGGTCAAGTTTGTTTGGAGTGAGTCTAGTGAGTTGGCATTTCAGGAGTTAAAGAAAAGATTAACAAGTGCACCAGTGTTGGTTATTCCGAAACATGGTTTACGTTACCCAGTTTATTGTGCTGCGTCGCATGATGGCTTGGGATGTGTTCTGTTGCTAGAGGGTAATGTTGTGGCTTACAGATCTCGGCAGTTGAAGACTCATGAACAAAACTATCTGACACATAACTTGGAGTTGGCAACCGTTGTTTTTTCCTTGAAGGTATGCCAGCATTATCTGTACGGTGAGCATTTTGATATTTTCTCAGATCACAAGAGTTTGAAATACTTGTTTTCTCAAAAAGACCTAAATCTATGCCAGCGATGGATGTAGTTTATGAAAGACTTTAACTTTGATCTCTAGTACCACCCTGGGAAGGCCAATGTCGTAGCCGATGCTCTTAGCAGGAGATCTCATGGTTCGTTAGCTTCCATTGCCACGCAAGAGTGGGACATTCTTGAGGAAATTGGTGAGTTTAATTTGTGTCTCGGAGAGACAGAGGAGGGTGCGACCTTATTTTTAGTAGTTTCACGACCCATGTTGATTGCCCGTGTTCTAGAGGCTCAGCAAACAAATCAAGAAGCTCAGATGTTATAGGATTGTGTTGCCAGTGGAGGAGACACCAGGGGATGGGTCGTAAGCCCGGATCAGTGTTTAAGATTTGTAGGGGGAGTATTTGTACCAGAGTCGTGTCGTGATGATATGTTACGTAATTTCCACCATTCCCATCATGCAGTGCACCCGGGAGGCACCAAGTTGTACCATGATCTACGTCGTCAGTTTTGGTAGAAGGGAATGAAGAGAGGTGTAGTTCAGTTTGTTTCTCGGTGCCTTACTTGTCAGCAAGTGAAGGCAAAACATCAGAGGCCAGCTAGGTTGCTACAGCCATTGCCTGTATCAGAATGGAAATGGGAGAACATCACGATGAATTTTGTATCTGGACTCTCAAGATCGCCTAAAGGGCATGATGTAGTGTGGGTGGTGGTTGATAGACTGACAAAGTCTACGCACTTTCTTCCCAAACGTGTGAAGGATTCCATGGACAAGTTGAGCAAGTTATATATTAGTGAGATTGTTAGGTTACATGGAGTATCAGTATCTATTGTTTTCGATCGAGACTCGCATTTTACGTCACGCTTTTGGCAGAGCCTTCAAGTAGCTTTGGGGACGATTCAGTACTGCTTTTCATCCTCAAACGGACGCTCAGTTGGAACGTACTATATAGATTTTGGAGGACATGTTGAGAGCTTGTGTGCTCGATTTGCGGAGTTCTTAGGAATATCATTTGCAGTTAGTAGAGTTTGCATATAATAATAGCTATTAGTCTAGCATTGAGATGCACCTTTTGAGGCCTTATATGGCAAACCAAGTAGGTCGCCAGTATATTGGACAAATGTGGGAGAAGCTGTAATGTTAGGACCCAACTTGGTGCGGAAAACAACGGAGAAGATTATCATGATTCACCAACATTTGGTGATGGCCCAAAGTCGTTAGAAGAATTACGTAGATCAAAGGAGGAGGCCTTTAGAGTTTGGGGTGGGAGACCACGTGTTTTTGAAGGTTTCGCTACGCCAAGGTTTGATGAGATTTAGCTGTAGTGGGAAGTTGTTGTCACGTTTTATTGGTCGATTTGAAATCCTTGAGAGGATTGAAGAGGTGGCATACCATCTGGCATTACCTCCTCAGTTTTCATCTATGCACAACGTGTTTCATATTTTCATACTTCGAAAATACAAGCCTAGCCCGTTACATATCTTGGATTGGGCTGAGTTGTAGGTAGACGAGGATATATCTCTTGAGGAACTACCCATGAGGATCTTGGATACGAAGGATCAAGTACTGAGAAGAAGAACCATTCCCTATGTTAAGGTTTTGTGGCTTTATCACGGTGTTGAGAAAGCTACGTAGGAGCTTGAATCTAAAATCCGTGCTAGGTACCCAGAGTTATTTTCTTCTTGACCACGTAGCGAATGTCGAGGGCGAGATTCCTTTAAGAGGGGAAGAATTGTGAGACCCGATTCCGTTTAATTTTGTAAAATATATTCGCGACGTATTGTATATTGCTTTTTATTGTTATGGAAAGGCATGCTCATATATATTTTATGCATGTGATAGCTTAGATATGCATGTTGGTTTCAATCCCGGTCCTATTTGGGTGTTATGGCAGAAAGTTGGAAACTTTCTAAGCACGACCGGTCGATCGGTCTAAAGATCGCTCGAGCAGTCTGTCTGCGTGGAGTATATAAAATGGCAGCTAATTGCCTTTGTTCTTGAACTCAATCTTATTCAACAAGCCTCTCTCTCTCTCTCTCTCTCTCTCTCTCTCTCTCTCTCTCTCTCTCTCTCTCTCTCTCAAAATCAGAACCTTAGCCTTATCTCTAGCATTTAGCTTAGTTTCGGGTTCATTTTTTGGCGTTGCAATAGTTCAACATTTCTATAATTGTTGTGGGCTTTGCATCTATCCGAGTAGAATCTCGTTTGGGCGACTTTGATTTTTTGTCGATATTTAAAGTTTCGAGTTTTTAACTCTATACGGTAGGATTCTAGACTATCTTGCTTTAAAAATGTGTTACATGTGATTATATGCAGTATTATCATTTTAAAATGTTATAAATGTCGAACTTTGTGTTTAAACCGTGTTTGGTTGGATAAAAAGCATGTTAGGCTTTTTTTTATTTATTACAAATTTGGTGGGCGTATGGGTACGTGATTTTCAAAGGAATGAATTTTGAAAACCAAAAGGATTTATGTATAAGTTGTGGGAACATACTTTTGGGTGGTTTGGAGCTAACACTTGGGGTTGAGCTGTGGTTTTAACGTGTGGTTGATAAATGAGTATCATTAAATGTTTGTGTATGGCTATGTGCCTCTCTAAATGTATAACAATTGTGTGTAACTTAGGATTCGATTGCTCCTACGGTGAAAAATTGTAAAGAATTATTTAATTGGGGTAAGTACTTGTCCTGTGGTGAAAGACCATAAAGGATTGCAAAATTGGGGCGAATGTTAGTCCTGCGGTGAAAAATCGTAAAAAATTTGCATAATTGAGTTAGTACTTGTCCCTCTGTGGAAGACCGTAAAAGAGTGCAAGGTGTATATAAAACATCATTGGTTGTGGAAACCTAGTTGGAATGTGATATGTTACGTATGATTATTGAACTGTTAGATGTTATTAGATCATATGAAACTCGTGGTTTTAAGGATGAAAAATTATTTTTAAATGTGCGTGGTCGAGTTGTTTATATAATCTGTGAATTACATGTTATACTTTTAATTCATGCTCTATTAGGCTTCAGCTTATGTTGTGCGATATGGAACTTTTTAGGTGAAAATTATCATATAGCTTGATCTTGAGAAGCCCCTGAGGTGGCGGAAGATAAAACTCTTAATTTTTGTTGCTCGGTAGTTTATGCTGGTTTTGATATTGGATCATGTAACGTGTAATATGTTTTAGACTTGACACATATGTTTTGTAAGCCTTAAGGCCATGATACCAATGTATGTATGTTGCATGATGATGAGAGAAACCTTGGGAATGGTTGTTATAATTTCATGTTGTATGAAATGATTTTTGTTTGGTTGGTTTCAACGTCTTAACAAATGGTTTTTGATTGGTTTTATGTTATACATCAAACCATGTGCTTCGAGGAAGGTTTTGAACCTTGTTTTAGTAGGTTTTAGATTGCTTAGTTATGTCTTGAAGGTTTTCAAAAAGGTTAGAGAAATGTTCAAGTGTTGGGTTTCAAGATTGGATTTTGAAAAGTTGGTCTAGAGCCAGACCGCTCGATGGATCATTCGAGCGATCTATCGAGTGGCCAAAGTGAACTCTCGATTGTTTTACAGATGATGAAAAAACAGTGTGTAGATGAGGACCACTCGAGCAGTCTTTTGACCGATCGAGCAGTCTAGCCAGATTTTGAAAGTCTTGGTTGTTTATTTTAAAAACTTGGCTCATAGGGACTGTAACAACATTCCTTTGGGAGCTTCTTTTACTTAAAATAAACCCTTGGGAGCGTATTTTCAAAGGTTTTAATGTCGCTTTTAACTTATATTCTTAACACGTTTGGGCTCGGGTGGTTTTGGTGTATCTTAGTATCACAAAATGGATTTTTCTTGGGCGGTTCACGTGACTCAGGTTTTGGGGCATGACAATCTCGTATGATGGTCCAATCATATCAAATTAACCTTTATCATCTCGTATGATGATCTAGTTATGTTAAATTAATTCTGAATGACTCGTATGATTTTTCAATCATGTTAAATTTAAATGACTCAGTATGATAATCCAATCATGTTAAACCAATCCTGATCATTTCGTATGATGGTCGAATTATCCTTAATCACTCTTGATCATCTCGCATGATGTTTTGATCATATCCAATCAATCCTGATCATCTCGTATGATGATTAGATTATATCAAATCACTCTTGTTCCTCCTGTATGACAGTCTGATCATCTTTAGTTACTCTTGATCGCCTCGTATGATGGTTTAATTATATCAAATCACTCCTCATTGTCCCAATAATGGTCTAATCATATCGAATCACTCTCAATCATTTCATAAGACAATTTGATCATGTCAAATCAATCCTAAGCATCTCGTATAATGGCTAACCTTTCTTAATTACTCCTCATCATCTTATATGTTGAATTAATCTCTTCAGACCTATCTAGTTCATCTTGCATAACGATTTAAGATGAATAAACCACTTTCAATGGTCTCATATGATGATCTGATATAAAACTATCATTCTCAATCACCTTATATGGCAACCAAATGGCAACCAAACTCATTTTAGGAACTCAAATGCACTCTTTTTGTTGATAACATGACATTCTATAAACCTTTTTAAAAATCATCTTTTAGAAATACTCTTTACAATCAAAATAGGTCACCATCCAAATTTTGTAAAAGTCAAAAGGTATTGGAGTCCCAAAAAATATCCGTGATCTTCCACAAGATCGTATCAAGTTTTAATACTCTGAAACATGCAAAACGTCAGCACGACTTTCACATCGCCTTCGTCAATTTTTAAGAAAATTCGAGTATGATCAACAGTTAATCATGAACTCGTAGAAAACCTCTATCAATTCAAGACAGATTTCATACGTAGCAAATGGAAAATAAGTTTAGAAATCTAACTTTGTCGATGCATTCGAAATGACCTAAACCATTAAAATAGTCTATTCAAATGAATTTTCTACACTGAAGTTTGAACAAAAAAACAACCATGACAAACACATAATTTGGCGATGAAGTTTGCTACAACACTTGGAAGCCGCAAAAACTTATTATAGCATTCCAAGCCACTAAGCTACCTAGATGCAAGTTATCTCAAATTGGACTATGAAGCCCTACACTAAGCTAGGGACCATCCGTCATATACTTTGTGACTCTGTATAATGCGACAACACTCCAAGCTCGAAACAAGACTTGATGCAGTACTCTAGTGCCGTAGAGACTAGTCCCAAAAACCTATAAGTAGTAACCTCCCCATTATTCCACAAACCATGAAGCAAGTATATCAAGATCTGAGCCCATGGAAAATCTTAGCACTATTATCACACCACCTTGATTAGTTTTCAAGAAAATTTGAGTATGATCAATAGTTGATCATGAATTCGTAGGGAAACTCTTCCTATTCAAGAGGATTGCGTACACAACAAATGAAAAATAAGTTTTGAATCTAACTTTGTCGATGCATGAAAAATGAGTCAAACCTTCCAAAAGCCCAATCCAAGTGAATTCTATACACCAAAGTTTGAACAGGAAAATACCTATGAGAACCATAAAACTTGGAGGTCCAGTTTTCTATGACACTTGAAAGCCGCGAAATCTTATTGTAGCATTCCAAGGCTCTAAGACACTTGGATGCAAGTGATCTCAAATTTGTCCACGAAGTCCTACACCAAGCCAGGAAACACAAGGTTAAACACTTTGTGACTCTGTATTTGCTACAATACTCCAACGTCTCAACATGATTTGTTGTAGTACTCTAATGTCTAAAATCTATAAAATGTAACCTCCCCTTTTCTCCACACACCTTGAAGCAAACATCTCAAAATCTGAGCTCATGAAAAATGTTAATATAACCTTCAGACTACCCCGATCAGTTTTCAAGAAAATTCGAGTATGATCAATGGTTGATCATGAATTCGTAGAGAAACTCTTTTAGTTCAAGATGGATTTCACACACAAAAAATAGGAAATATGTTTGGAAATCTAACTTTGTGGATGCATTCAAAATGAGTTAAACATTTCAAAAGCCCTATCCAAATGAATTTTCTACACCAAAGTTTGAACAAAAAAACACATGTGAGAAACATAAAATTTGGAGGTCAAGTTTTCTACGACACTTGGAAACCGTGAAAGCTTATTGTAGCATTCCAAGGCTCCAAGCCATATGGATGTAAGTGATCTCAAATTGGTCCACAAAGCCCTACACCAAGCTAGGAACCACACATCAAACACTTTGTGAGTCTGTATATTGATATAACACTCCAAAGTTGCAACAAGACTTCCCACGAAACTCTAGTGCCATAGAGATTAGTCCCTAAAATCTATACATAATAACCTCTCCCTTATTCCACACACATTAAGGATAACATCTCAAGATCTCAGCCAATGGAAAATGGTAGCACGACTTTCACACCAACCCGCTAGTTTTCAAGAAAATTCGAGTATGATCAAGGTTAATTGTGAACTTGTACAGGGACACTTTCAGTTTGAGACGAATTACATATAAAAAATGATAAACAAGTTAAAAATCTAACTTTGTCGGCATTCAAATTGAGTCAAACCTTTCAAAAGCCCAACTCAAATGAAGTTTCTACATCAAAGTTTGAATAGAAAACACTTGTGAGAAACATAAAACTTAGAGGTCAAGTTTGCTATGACTCTTGGAAGTTGAAAAAGGTTCCTATAGCATTCCAATGCTACAAGCCACGTGGATGCAAGTGATCTCAAATTGGTCTAGGAACTCCTAGACCATGCTAGGGACCACACGTTAAACTCTTTGTAACTTCTTATATTGCCACGACACTCCAAGGTCGCTACAAGCCTTGTTGCTGTATTCTAGTGATGTAGACATTAGACCCCAAAATCTATAAATAGTAACCTTCTCCTTTATTCCGTGACTCCGTATATTGCTACAACACTCTACGGTCGCAACAAGCTTTCCTGCGGTATTCAAGTGTCGTAGAGATTAGACCATAAAATCTATAAATAGGAACCTCCCCCTTTATTCCACACACCTTGAAGCCCTCTAAAACTCAAACTCTCTTCTCTTCCTACCTTTCTCTCTACAGGTGGCAACAATGCCCGAAAGCCTTGTTGATGTGCCAATGCTCTAACCCTAGGATCCCTCGTTGCTTCAGTTCTATCAAATTTCTTGGAACATCTTCCACATGTCAAATTTGTTTTCTTAAAATGAGACCTGGCTTTTTTATTGCTTGAGCATACATTTTCAATAATCATATCATTATTTTGTTTAGAAATAGAATAAGAATTTGGATAATCTCATTTCATGCAGTTATTATATCCATTTTGAAAATATTTGAATGCCATTTCTGCATTTTAATCAATTACTTTGCCCATTTTAAAAATATCCAACTAGCATTTAAAAACAATCACATCTAAAATATACATTTGATGTACTGTACGCTTGAATGAAGTTTTCATTCCATTACTTGGCTTCATACTATTACTCTACTTGCGCGTATGTGGTTCTTAAAATAAGAATTCGTACATTCTTGCTTTATACAGTCAAATTCACTTCATTGCTCTGTTCGCTCATATGTGGTTCTTAAAGTAGTGATTCGTCTATATTCTTACTTGCGCTTTATAAATATCCATCTTTTATGAAATAGCCCAACTCATAGTGCAGGTGAAATGAGGTTTTCATATTCTCGTTTCACACCAACATGAAAATCAAATCAGTATTTTACGTTGGGCCTAATTCCTTGCATGGATACATAGGCCATTATACACGGCTCAATCCTATTGAAAATACTTTTTATGTTTTGAAATCCCTTCAAAGACAATATTAACTCTATTTCTAATCCATTAGATTAGTCTTTTGACAAACTATGTTGTACCTGATTCCCACTTGACATATGTAGGCAGCTCAATTGATCTGGTCCAAATCACTTCAAAGAAACATTTAGTTTTGTAAGTACAAATCAATGATAAGCCTACTTTTTCGGATATGGAATTTTGTACAGGAACGTAGTATAGAAAAAATGATGTAGGGTGTCTAACACTTTCCTTCATGTGGAATAGTGAACCCTCGAAATCACTTCTCTATTTTTTGCAGACCAAAAATATAAGTCATTTGAAAATAGGTCCATGACTCGTATGCTTTAAAAGATGGATTGATTTCATAAGATCTTGTTGTATTTTCAAAACCTCAAGTAATATTGTTGCAATATATAACTCAAGGAGTGACATAGCACACCTTAAAGGAATGATTGGTGGCGACTTTGATTTTTTTTTTTGTTTTTTGGAAAAAGGCCTAAATCAAAAAGTTGCTTCTTTCCAGTCTTCATAACACCGCAAACGTCCAATAAAGAAAAAGGCTAAGAGGGTCTCCCTCGCACCAAAGAAAGACCGAACCCTTCAAGGAAAGTTTTTGGGGCGTGGAAACTATTGACTCCTTTATACTTTACTAACTATCGACTCCACTGAAGACTAATTATAAAGTTTCGACTACGTCAATTTCTATATATCAATTTATTCAGAAAAAATCTATATATCATGATATTTCTTAAAAATCTTCCTTCTCAAACTTGCAAAATGTACATTTATCAATTTTTTTCATGCCTACAAAAATTGGCATGAACCTTCTCTTGTGCTTTTATTTTAAAATATTTAATTGTTTCTAAACTAATTTTGCGTATCTTGTTACATGACGCATTTAAAAGGAAAAAATAAAAGCTCCAAATGGGCACCCTCTTTATTTATTTTATTCTAATATTTATTGTTTTCATACATTTGGCATTCTTCCCAAGATACACAAGAGTCCTGTCATTTTGCAATACATACCCAAACTCACTTCTCAATCTCCAATTTTATTAATATTTTTTTACCTTGGGGGAAGTGTAAGCTCATTACCAACGAAACATGCCACTTGGCTCCTGCGGTATGTGGTTGGACGATTGCCCCCACTCAGATGAATCGTTTGAGATAATATTAGAAGTTTCTAAAGTTAGGGTCATACCATGTAAACCGCATAAACCTCAAGGTACATGTAAAACTTAAGTCAAGCCACAGCAAGATTACATTATGAAGAATGTCTCATATTAACTATCAAAATAGGTCTTGAAAGTGGGAGAATGTCTCATATTAACTATCATGCATACATTATGAAGAATTCTTAGGGTAGATTCAACACACTATTCCATTTTTTGAAATTGATCCAACCTAAAGTGGTGTCCAAATCCTAATTCATTTTTGAAAAAGCGAATGTGCTGCCCAAATTTCAAATCAAGTGCATTTTCTTTGAAAAACGTTCAAGCCAAGGGAATCTTTGTCCCCCTTAGTCTAGACATTCCAATTTGACTTGTCATAAGCCTTAGGTATTCTTTGTGCTTCTAATGATGAAAAACATAAAAAATACAACACATATGCGAGTTTCAATTGATCACAAGCATGCAATTTTTTACAAAACCTCCGTTGAGATTCTTAAGAATGAATTTAAACCTTACTTAACCCATAGGCAGATTTCCAAGACTTGAAATTGACAACAATAAGAAGAAAGAGTACAAAATGACAAAAGTGTCTCTAGTGACGTTCAAAATAGTCTACTTTTGACTCATATTTTATGTACCACATATAATATTTTTAAAAATTGGGTTTTACTATATTTTAGTACTTCGATGTAGCTTTAAAATGATATAAAATGGGTCTTGATCCATCTAAAATGAGGAAGATATGATCATTTTACGAAAATAATGTCACTCTAAGGG
The DNA here is from genome assembly GCA_032360265.1 of Heliamphora ciliata. Lineage (NCBI taxonomy): Eukaryota > Viridiplantae > Streptophyta > Magnoliopsida > Ericales > Sarraceniaceae > Heliamphora > Heliamphora ciliata. The sequence goes on from JAUMHN010204037.1 coordinate 37,137, forward strand.
TAAAATGGTTAAAACTCAAAATATATAAAAACATTTGCTACCAAAATCACTTGGGAGAGAAAGTAGACCAAAAGGCTATGTTTGTTTTGAAGGAAGGGATTAGGGAATATTTAGTATCCCCTCACTAATAATCTTAGGATTGTGTATCCAATGCATTGTTAATCCCTCTTTTTATTCATTTTCATGTTTGGTTATTTCATGTGACATGAAATATTAGAAAGCAAGCCTTATGCATAAATGACAATAATGTTCAACCTTAATCAAAATACTTGCTATTGAAAATGATCATAAGAGTTCAACCTATTTAAATCCCAAGTAGCGAAAATCAAGGCCAAACATGCTAGCACATAAAAAAAATATTTAAGCCAAACATGCTATTCGGACCCACGGGACCCCGAACCCTCCAACCCAGAACCCTAGGGACGCCAAGACCCCAAACCTCTGAGATCCCAAGACCCAAGAGCTCCATACCTTTAGACCCCGGGACTCCATAGTTTTGGACCCCGAGACCTCAAACCTCGGCGACCCCGAAACTAAAGAGCTCTAGACCCCTAGACCCCAAGAGCCTAAACCTCGAGACCCCGGACCTCTTAGACCTTATGACCGCTGGACCCTAAACCCCGGGACCCTAGGACCCTAGGACCCCAAGACCCCGGGACACCTAGACACCCGAACCCTAGGACCTTTAGAACCCAAGACCCGGAATGCCTCGGACCCCTGAATTCCTGAACCCCGGACCCCTTGGACCTCTGGACTCATGGGACCCTGGATCACGGGAACCCCGAGACCCAAGAGATCTAGACCTCGAAAGCTCGAACCTCGAGACCCCGGAGACCCTAGGACAGCCAGACCCCTGGACCCATGGGACCCCAGACTTCGAGACCCCGGGATCCCATGACCCTCAGACCATGGGGACCCCAAAACCCAAGAGCTCTAAACCCCTAGACCCCGGGACCCAAAACTCTGAGACCCCGAGACCCCAGCCCCCCGAGACCCTAGGATCGCCGAACCCTGGACCTTGGGACTTGGGGCCCCCAGGACCCCAAAACCTTGGATCCCCAAACCTCAGATCCTCAAATCCCAGACCATAAGACCCCAGTACCCTTGGACCCCGATGCCCTAGGACCCCCGAAACCCCGAGACCCCCAAATTGTTTGGATTGGTATATTAAAAACCATATTTTTAGTATTTAATTTTATTTTAATAAAATTAATTTTTTATTTTATAAGAATCTTTATGAGCAATGTATGTATATCATTTCTTTATTATACATGAATGTCCAATATTCTGTATAGTATTTAATCTGGTGTATAGAGTATGACTTACACATAGAAGATCAGATTTTAGGTTCTTATAGTATATAAGTTTTTTATTCACAGTTTAGATAAAAATAGGCATATCATCGATACGACTGTAACACAGAATTTTAGTACGCCTGTCTTGGTTACGAAAAACAGATAATAGCGGTATTTATTATTCTGACTCTCTGTGCTAGTACACTTTGTATGTATTGAACGTGACATTTTGGTAATTGATTTTATACTGACTATATAAATTAATTCGCACTCCAAGGTTATTGTGAATAATGCTTATCCTCTTAATCCTGAAATAATTATTGATTTGCGTATATTTAATATTCGTTGTTTTGATTCATTAAAGGGTACGATATTATATAGATCTATATTTCCGGTGAGTTAGATAGTGGTATTATTTATATGGCAAATATTAATTATTGATGAAATTCACGTCCCAAAAAATTGGGATTGACGATACCCAAGTTTTGACCGGGTCAAACCCTGTAGGTGGATTTGATTATTCGGCGGTCAAATAAGTTAAGCGGAAGGACTTAATGAATATTAAAATACCGATTAGATTAAATTGTTAATAATTAAATTTAATTGGCGGGTATTAGAAATCTTAACGTGGGAGAAATGATAAGCATTTAATAACAAGAGCTCAATGCAAGAAGATCTTGAGATTATGGATCAGAGTGCAATTATAATTCTTTAGTAGTGTGAACTGTAATTCAGTGTTTTATGAAAATTACAGAAATCGATGCTATCTTTAATAATTGCAGAAACCGCTAGTAGGTGTCTGTGTTCCATTGGAAGTCTTACTCATAATTACTCTCCAGGTCCCTACTGTAGCCTTATATATACGCGGGTAGACTGAACCAGTTTTAGATCATAACTTGTCTTTCAAGACTAAATATATCTGGGTTCTGTAGGTATGAATTCTCGATAGTTTGTAACCCACACTACGTTCGAGAATCGCGTAAGGGAATACAGTAGAAGATCTGACAGGAGTTTCAACTCGAAATCAAATCGTAGTTGAAGGATCAAGAAAACGTATTCTTCTAAATTAATTTTTGTTGAACGGGTTTTATTTTGATCATTCGTCGTCAAAAGTTTTATCTAGAACCTATTTTGGTATTTGCCCATCCAGTTAATTTTTTATCGAAAATTGTTTGCAAAAACAAAAATCTTGGTAATTTTACCTCTAACAATTGGAATCAGAACTATTTTTTTTTGTTTACGGTTATCGGGATCGGGTTGTTTTAGAACTGTTGCTAATTTTGTTTTGCAGGAGTTGTAATTCCAGTTTTGTGATCATCATTTATTTTTTCATGTTTGATTGAATGTTTTGAATGAATGATGATTATTTTTTTCACGGGGGTTGACCGTGATAGATTAATTTTTTTTAGATCAAATGAGAGCCTACGGGACATAGGTTTCGATGTTAATTTTTTTATGTTCTTTATTTGAAAGAAAAAAAATAAAAATAAGTATGAAAGAACAAAGGCGGCGACAACCGGCGGTGGTTCCGACAGTCTTAGCCACGGAATGAGTTTTTTTCATTTGCTTAAAAGTTTTTTTTCTCCAATTTTTTTTTTTGGATTATAAAAAAAGGGGGAGGGGAGAGGAAGCAAACAGCCGCCGCAACAGCCAAACGCCACCCTTAGGCAGCAGCGTAAAGCAGCGCCAAAAAGGCAGCCTAAACAGCGCCTCCAACGCAGCAAGAATGAGCCAAACGCTACCTTAAGGCAGCGGCGTTATTCCCAAGCAGGCTTCAGTGATCTAAGCAGCAGTAGCGCCAAACAGGGCGCAATTCCAGAAGCTGCGATTTCCTTCTAAACACAGGTTGCGGCTATACTGTTTAGTGAAGAAGGCAGCACTATTCCAGCGCTTTCCCAGGCTGCGGCGACTGTGCTTATCTAAAGAAAAAAAAGCTATTTTTCAAAACAGTTTCGGTGCTACTCAAATACTGAAAAGCAGCTAATTCAGAAAAGGATTAGTGAAATTTATCATTTTAAACAGGAGATTGAAACTCTTTAGAGTTTTAGATAGATCATAAAATTAAAATTTTTTTTATTATTATATCTTGCATTTAATATTTTATTAGCTGCGTGGATTATATATATTGGTTTTATTTATCCTGTTAATTTAATTAATTTGAATATTTGATTTTAATTAAAATATTTTGTAATAAAAAATAAAATTAAATCTTTTTTAATTTTAATTAAATGGAAAAATTTTAGATATTTTATTTGTTTTTTTACAAAATATCACATTTAAGATAATTTTTTTAAATCGGATATCTTGAAAAAACGTGAGAATTAATTCTAGATTTTGAATTAATTAAATAGAAAATTATTTAATCAAAATAAATTATTATTTTTCAAAAAATGTGAGATGATAAATAAAATAAATAAATATTTTTAATCACTACCTTAGCTGAAAAGCCAAAGAAAAAATTGTGCATTTATTAAATTTTATTTGTTACACATTTAAACACGAAAAGTTGGTTTGATAAATCAGAATTTTTGGAATCGTGTACACGAAAAAATATTTAATTCTTTTAGATCGTGCGACTTTCGAAATTAATAAATTTATTTTAATTAAACGAATTTTTATAACCCTCAAAATTGTTTTTAAAAATCTAAGTGGGAGAGAAAATTTATTCACAGATAAATTCTACGGTCTCCATCACCAGTTTATATGCGATGTAATTAAACCCTGCGTGTTGGCAGTAAGGTCTTCCTCCCCATCGGACAAATTAATTGCGGTATCGCCAATACAAACCTCATTTAGAGATAATTCTGGATAATTATTAGTGTGGATCACTTCTCCATCTGAATAGTTCATTGCGAAGCGATTGATTGGATATTAGCTGATGGTTTACACTTTACTGTATATAATAGTATCATCTCCATCTGAATCACTGCTATTATATATTAGACCAAAATTATGTCAGTTATTTAATTTTACTTAGTATGGTCAGTTGCCTAGATAGTAAAATTAAAAAGAATTGGCTTGTCTGGTCTTATGATGGATAGTAGACACCCACCCATCGTGGCATGCTGTTCACAGAAATCCAGGTTGCTGGCGAATTAATTTTAAAATGATAGAGAGAACCAAATTAAAATGAATTCAAAGATTTACTCGTCATAATTAACGGTATTTTTAATTATGTGATTCTCAAAATTAAAATGACTTTCATCTCAATCGCTTTAATACTTAAAGAAAACAAACTTACGGGACTGAATTTTGTTAACTGGAAATGTAACTTGGATATTTCTTTAACTACAAATAGTATTCCTTCAATACTAGGAAATGTATTTATTTCTGAAAAAAGTTCTTCCTCTGGACGGAAAGGATTGAAGAAGAAAAATGTTCAGAAACAGGGAGACACGATTTCTAGGGTAATTAATGGACCACGAACTGGTGTGAAAAAACCGAAAAGCAGATATTTTTACTAAAAGCAGACCTGGCACTAGAAAAAACTATATCCAGTATTTCTCAGAAGGCATAACAAACAGGATAATTTATGTTCACTGGTTATGAAAGCATGTTTAGCGGTGTTATCTATCGATACCTAGTGTGTAGATACGAGAGCCACTAATCATGTCTGCAATTCATTGCAGAGGTTCCAACAAACCCGACAACTTAGTGATTGAGAGATTTACCTGCATATGGATAATAATTCAAAGGTAACAGCAGTTGCAGTAGGAGATGTCACTCTCAGTTTTGGTAGAGATCAGATTTTAATTTTAAGAGAATGTTTTTATGTACCTGCCATTAGAAGAAACTTAGTTTTCGTCTTTGGATTGGCTAAAGATGGATATTTGGTTTATTTTAATAACTCTGTGATTATTAAGGATAATAAACGGGTTATCTGTTCTGGTACATTGGTGGATAATTTTAAAATTATTACTCCAATCTCTCATACACTTCAACTAACTGAAACGAATAATACATCAATATTACCATATAAGAGAAAGTTTTCTTCTTTAATGAACTAAACATTTTCTTTGACACTTACGCTTAGATCATATTAATCTAAAAATGATAAACAGACTGGTAGTAGATGGACTTTTGAGTTCATTGAAAGTGGAGGCACTTCCAGTCTATGAATTTTTCTTAGAGAATAAGATGACCAAGCAGCCTTTTTCGGCTAAAGGCTATAGAGCTGAAGAACTGTTGGAGCTGGTTCATTCAGATGTATGTAGTCCTATGACAATTCGGACTAGAGGTAGTTTTGAGTACTTCAACAGTTTCATTGATGATTACTCAAGGAATCGATACATTTACCTAATGCACCGTAAGTCTGAATGTTTTGAGAAATTCAAAGAATTCAAGGCGAAGGCAAGAAGCGTCTAGGTAAAAATTTCAAATCACTACGATCCGACCGAGGTGGAGAATACCTCTTTAGAGAGTTTAAAAACTACTTATCATCAAAGAGGATTACATCCCAGTTGACTGCACCTGACACTCCACAGCAGAATGGTGTAGCAAAAAAAAAGAATAGGAGTCTTATGGAGATGGTAAGGTCAATGATGAGTTATTCAGGTTTACCAAATTTATTTTGGGGACTCGCTTTAGAGATAGCGACTTACATTCTGAACTTGGTACCTTCCAAGTCAGTACCTGCTACTCCCATAGAATTGTGGACCGAGCATAAGCCTAGTCTGAAACACATTCAGATTTGGGAGTGTCCAATACATGTACTGAAAGGGAACGAGGGTAAGTTAGAACCGAGGACATAAGTTTATTTCTTTGTAGGAAATATCAAGAAAATGAAGGGTAGTCTATTTTATAATTCTAAGGATCAGAAGGTCATTATTAGCACCAATACCCGATTCTTGGAAGATGATTATATTATGGATCACAAGCCCAATAGCAAAATTGTTCTAGAAGAAATAAGAGAAAATATCAGTAGAATAGAAGATGAACTATAAGTCACTGATATTTCATTACCTTGTCGTAGTGGGAAGATTATCGAAACAAGTACAAATCAAGAATAGGGTGCTGATGCATAGGGTTCAGATTCTGCACAACCCGTTACTACTAGTACACAGACACAGGTAGTGCCTCGTCGTAGTGGGAGGGTTGTTCATCAACCTGATCGGCATATGTTCTTGGGAGAGTCGTTTGACAAGATCCCGATAGAATTGGATACCGAGCTCTATAACTACAATGAAGCACTACAAGACAAAGATGCAGATCTTTGGTAAAGGATTATGAATTCAGAGATGGAATCTATGTATTCTAATCAGGTCTAAGAACTTGTAGAACCACCCGAATGGATAAAATCTATTGGATGCAAGTGGATCTATAAGAAGAAAAGAGAAGCATACAGAAAGGTTGAAACCTTCAAAACTAGGCCTGTTGCTAAATGGTTTACTCAAAAAGAAGGAATCGACTATAAGAAAACTTTTTCACCGTTAGCCATGCTTAAGTCTATCCGAATTCTCTTATTTATTACTGCACATTTCGATTACAAAATCTGGCAAATGGACATCAAGATAGCTTTTCTTAACAGAAGTCTTGACGAGTGTATCTATATGATACAACCAAACGGATTCATTACAAAAGGCTAGTAGCACATGTTGTGCAAGCTGAAGAGATCTATTTATGGACTTAAACAGGCATCGAGGTCTTGGAACACTCAGTTTGGTCAAGCTATAAGTCTTATGGTTTTGATTAAAGTCTGGATGAGTCATGTGTATACAAAAAGCGTGACGGAAGCGTGGTGATCTTCCTAGTACTTTATGTAGACGATATCTTGCTCATAAAAAATGATGTGGGAGCATTATCTACAGTTAAAGTATGGTTATTTAGGCAGTTCGATATGAAGGACTTAGGAGAAGCCAGTCACATCCTTGGGATCAAGCTTGTGCGAGATCGAAAATAAAGGATGTTGGGCTTATTACAAGTAACATATGTCGATGATATCTTTACTCGTTCTAGCATGCAGGATTCTAAGAAATGATTTTTTCCTTTTAGGCATGGAATCACTCTATCCAATGATCAGTGTCCTAAAGCACCTGATAAAGTATAGAAGATGAAGGCAGTTCCTTATACTTTGACAGTAGGTAGCCTCATGTATGTTATGTTTTGCACTAGATCCAACATCTACTTTGTCGTTAGCATGGTTAGTAGATATCAGTATAACCCAGGGCAGGAGCATTGGACTGCGGTAAAGAATATAATCAAGTACTTGAAAAGTATTAAAGATTATATGTTGGTTTACCAGGCAGACAGTCTAGTACCTTTGGGGTACATAGACTCAAATTTCCAGTCTGACAGGGATTCCCGTAAGTCTATCTCAAGATATGTGTTTACCTTAGGAGGTGGAGGTATAAGTTGGAGGAGTATCAAGCAGTTCTACATTGCTGATTCTACCATAGAGGCCGAGTATGTGGCAGCTTCTGAAGTAGCCAAAAAGGCCATTTGGCTCAGGAACTTCCTGTTGGATGTAAAGGTGGTACCTTTAGTTTAGTCGGCTATTACACTTTACTGTGACAATAGCAGAGTGATTGCAAACTTGAATGAGCCAAGGGTCCATAAGAAAGGCAAGCACATTGAGCGTAAGTATCACATAATACGAGAAATTGTACAAATAGGTAATGTTGCTGTAACTAAAATTACATCAGGAGACAATCTTGCAGATCTTTTTACAAATAGCTTACCGACTAAGACTTTTGATAGTTATGTAGAGGGTATGAGAGTCAGATGTATGGTAACATGGTTTTGAGTATAAGTGGGAGATTGTTAGAGTTAGTATACTGAAAATCATATTTTTAGTATTTTATTTTATTTTAATAAAATTAATTTTTTATTTTATGAGAATCTTTATGAGCAATGTATGTGTATC